>OX422140.1:197381430-197567867 GCA_949129095.1 Volucella bombylans | reverse complement strand
GGGTGGTGTAAATGTCCACCGCTTCTAGAGGAAGATGTCGAAGCACGATGTTCGGAATACCATCGGTCCCCACTGATTTCTTAGCCCTGATTGTGTCGAAGATCTCATGGAGTTCCTCCTTCGAAATGAACGGGGGGTAGGTCACCCTCTCTGGAAATGACATTATTTGCCATGTTTCCGTGGCTGAACCGGATGAAACCAGAGCCCTCGGATCGCCAGTTCCTATTTCATTTCTAATGCAGAAGTCGTGCACCAAGACGCGATTGTCCAGGTCATAATTAGGGCCAATAATTTCAGTGGCCTTGTAATACTTCCTGGAAAGTCGCTCCTATGGCCTCAACCTTCTCCTGTGGATCCTCGATCACAAAGAAGTTGTCATCATCAGCGGCCTCATTTGGATCAATACTTGCTATTGTCAGTAACCGTTCGTTGTCCTGTTGTCCGGGCTATTTTAAGATACTGAAGGTCGTTTTGATTTTTTCTCCGAAATAGTTTATTTATTTGCGGAAACATATTCGGGTTGCTGGTGTTTACAGCCCGAACCTTGCTCTTCCAATATGAGCTTACAGAAATTCTGTAATTCTCTTTTTATTAACGTTTGCACATTTTTAATCGACGACTTCAGTGTCCTAATCTCCGGATCTTGTCTGTCAGATAACTGTTTATACAAGTTTTTCAGTCTTGTCAGAAGTCTACTTTTCTGTCAGTGCAGTGCGTCAATAGTAGGATTGAGGAACAGGTCTTCGTTATTTGTACGTCGATAACGCGGTATTGTAGTGTCCATAGTTTGTTTAATTGTCTTGTCCATTTGTTTTAGGTAATTGTCGATCTCCTCGTTTGACAAATTCCCATTGGACGGTGGGTGGAGCGTGTTCGAGGAGAGTGCTCTTATCAAGGTTGCGGAAAAGCGTGTCCGTCGAGTTTTACTGTAGTTGTAAGAATCCGCAATTTCGTTAAGAACTGTAATGTCGGTGCTAAAACCGCAATGGTCGCTGTCATACACGAATGTGCGTAGACTGTTTAGCGTTTGTAAATTCGTACCTGTCAGTCGTATGCGTTCATCGTACAGCAGTAGATCCAAATAAGACCCGCCTCTGGGAAACGACGGATTATCCGTCGCTTTAAGACCGAGTCTGTACATGACATCGTGCTGACCCCACCAATCGAGTAGTAAGTTCCCTCTAGTATTTGGCAAATTATTTCCCCAATCACTGTGTCTAGCATTGAAATCCCGCCGATTATAAAATAATTCTCCCCCGATTCCAGCCTCAGAAGTCGAAAAAGCGTGTCGAGCCCTGTAATGAATAGGGTGGATTGTGAAGCCTCAGGTGCATAAACAGAGGCCAAGTACAGCCGCTTTCCACTGCGGAGCGGGATGTAAATGACGACTGCCTCCAACACCCGGAACCTGCACAACACTCCCTGTACACTCTGTAAAATGTTATACCTTCTTTAATGAAGATAGCGACACCGCCTCTACGTTTGGATTTGGGCGGTTTCTTCTTCTAACGATATAATTATTGTACTCCAGTTTGTGCTTATTTCGCTAGCTTGGTTTCGCTAGCGAAAAGCACATCAGGAGTTTGGTCTTGTAGCAATTTAAACATTGCGGCTCTTCGTTCAATCCTAATTAGTGAATCAACATTCACCGCAAGGACCTTCAAAGTTTGCTCCACCATGTGCGTACCCATTACGACATGTGTTGCGTTAGGCCCGGCAGCAGCGAATAGATCTGGTCCACCCGCTTGGCCTGTTCTTGTACCTGCTGTTGCAACTGAGCCATCTGCCCTTGGATTGCGAGCAAGATGGCCAGCATGTTAGGTGCAGCTTCCGTTGTTCTCGGAATTGACGCCGGAGAAGCAACAGTCGCTTGCTGTACCGTAGCCGCTCTACCTGACCCCATTTGGGCGTAGCAAATGTGGGACGTGACGGCTGGTGTTTGCAACCTAACAGGTGAACATTTGACTTCCACCTTCTGCTGCCGAGCCATTTTTGCTCTTTTAATGTCGGCGAACTTAGGACAACCCCGATAGTTTGCGGCGTGTCCCACATTTCCACATAACACGCACGAGAGCTGTGACCTATCCGATGCTCCGTCAACACCCAGAGGACATTCTTCGGAACTGTGGTTCTTAGCGCACTTCACGCATCGAGGCTGCATTTGGCAGTTCGACGCGGCGTGCCCGAACCTCTGGCAGCGAACGCATTATAGAACGCCTTCGCTCCTTTTTAATTTTTCCCAGTGAATCTCCTGGTAGTCTAGGATATTGATACTCCTTAGACTATCCAGACGACTTTCGGGACTGAGCTGCACGAGGTAGAACGGCAGACTCCGTTTCTCCCGCCTTGCTCTAACTGTGGTAAATGGCTTTACCCCCACAAACTTGAGTCCTTCACACTCCTTCTGCGGCACTGCTTAAAGAGTGCCAGGATCTCCTCAGGATCAGAAGACGGTTCCAACCCCTTCAGCAGCATCGATTGCCGTCTTCCGACTCAGATGAAGCTAGAGAGGCAAAGTTGTTGGTGTCGTCCTCCTCTTTCTCTTCTTCAGCTGTTAAAACAGCACTTATTTTTTTTGGTTAGATTACGAGGTGTTTTCAACCTCTTCCTCCTTCTAATAGCTTTCGCGACGGTTATGGGAATAGCGGGGGGCTCTCCACCATCCATCACGTGATTTTCGTTTTTTTCTTATTGCTTGTTGGTTTTGATAATAATATTACACAATTTGAAAAAAAAAACAAGAGAAAAAGTTCCAAGATTCACTCGAGATTCGAACCCGTGTCCCACGATTTGTTGACTGGCGCCGCTAACCGCTGGGCTACCGAGTCAATTGTCAAAATTGCAACTAATTGCATTTATACACTTAATTATTATTTTTTTTTTACTTTACGAAAAGCTGAAAGACGTCTATTCTTTCCGGAGATTTGCGAACGACTCGACTCAGCGTTCTGTTTTTTTTTAAGTCGGTTAATGGTTTTGCGATTATAGAAAAGTTTGGTATACATTTTTTGGAAATATCCTTCAAGACCAAGGAAGCTTTCTAACTGTTTAATGTTTTGCGGTATCTGATATTTTATTAGGGCTTGAATTTTCTCGGGTGATGGCGACACATGTTGATTTTCTATAACATGTCCCAAGAACTGAATTTTTGTTTTCAGGAAGCTGCATTTCCTTAAATTAATATCTAGCCCATAGTTTCAGCAAAGTGTTAAAACTTCCTCTAACTTTGATAGTGCTTCTTCTTCATTTTTGGCGGGTATAATTATACGCCAATATATGATAATGCAATACCTCTTCTAGTTAAATTACGATATACTGAGTGTGCATGTCTTTGGAAAGTCCCTGAAGAATTCAAAAGTCCGAAAGGCACTTTTAAAAACTGATACTGTCCATTATGTGTTACAAAAGCGGTGTATTTTCGACTTGGAACATGGAACTTTAAGGTGCGAAAAATCTTGGCGTTTTGTAAACGATCGAGCTGGTCTTCAATTAAAGGAAGAGGAAAAGGATCCCTTACTATTACTCGGTTAATTTTTCTGTAATCGACACAAAGCCTTGATGTGCCATCTCGTTTTTTTACTAGTACGACTGGACTACAGAACTCAGAATCTGACTCTTCGATTATACCGTCTTTTAACCACTCTTCTACTTGATCGTCGACCACATGTCTTTCTTTGATTGGTAGCCTTCGTGGATTACATGTAATGGCAGTTTCATCTTTCAATATTAAATGCATTACGACATTTGTTGTTTTGATCTTATTTGGGCGATAGTTTTGGATCAATTCAGTCACATGTTGCTTGGCGTAAGTACTAGCAGTTTCTCCAATGTCAATTTTTTCGAGTTCTGATAAGGCATCTATCTTCATTATTGCGTGGATCTCATCACTGACATCTTTTTTTAACTTCTGGAAATATAAACCTTCTGGAGTAATTCTTATTTCGGCTAGTCGACAAAACTCTTTTCCAATAACTATTTCAACATCTAAACAGTCGGATGGCACGACATGCAATATTAAATTAAATTTTTCGGAATCAATTTCGATTTCTTGTTCAAAATGGCCTAAAGATTTTATTTTATTCTCATTTTTATTCCGCCCAAACCCGACAAGATAAAAATTGGATTGTGAAAGCTTCGGCATATTCAAATATTTATAGATTTTTTCGGTTATTATATTGAATTTGCTGCCTGTGTCAAATAGAGCTAACCACTTCCTATCTCCAATTTTTACTTCCTTGTTCATTATGTCATCGTTAGAATGTAGAATCCGCATGTTGCTTTTGGTATTGTCAACTTTTTTTTGATATGCAATCTCTCGCAATGTGGCCAAACTTTTGCATTCGAAGCATTTGACACCTTTTTCTTTATCTCTGCAGTTTATGGATTTATGCCCTTTTACGCCACAATTAAAACACTGTATTTCGAATTTCTTTTCACTTTTAGCAAAATCTTTATCGGGCTTTCTTATTTCATTTTTTTGGTTTAGCTTTTTCTTAGATGGTTTCGTAACATCTTAGTTTGTCTTTAAAATCTCTAATATTTTTAGAACCGTACAAAATAACTTTATTTATATTCGAATCTGTTATTCCGTCAATAACGTACTGTATAAGAGCATCTTCTTCGACATTTCTCTGAGAGGCTATATCTTTCAAATGCAGGAAATACTCTTGGACTATTTCATCTTTTTGCTTTTATCTTTCGCAAGCAATTTATGCAGTTGCGCACTACTTGCTGTTTTTCTAAATTCGTTGAATAGAGCATATTTTTCGTATGATGTTATACCCCTTTCGCTTGATATAAAGAGTTTTGCTAACCCTCTTAATGATTTCGCAAACACAAATTTTTGGAAGTCATCCCAATACATAATTGAAGCGATTTCTTCAAATTCACTTACCTACATTTCCACGGATATTTTCTCGTTTCCTTCGAATGGTCTTATAGAGTCCTCTATGTCCCGGAAGTTGATCGCAAATCTGGAAATCGGCGGTATATCACTTTTAACAGCTGCTTGCATTCCTTTTTGCTCCTTTTTAATGATTGTTTTGTCTAATTTCTTTCACCATCTGTATACACTTTTTCTGTTGACTGAGTTGGTCCCCGTTGTTGTTTCCGTACTGGGTTTTTACCTTTTTCCCATCGCCGTCATCGTTGTTGTTGGTATCGTCGTCCTTACAATTGTCGTCGAATGATAAATCCTCGTCGGCATTTTTGTTGGCATCGTCGTCGTTATTATTATCGTCGTCAACATCGTCGTCAACATCGTCGTCGTCATCTGCATTGCATGAACTAAGTAAACAACCCATTCTTAAGTTATCAAATATGTGTTGGCTCACATCCTTTACGTCGTAATTGATCCCTAACGCGTTGCAAATCGTAATCAGGTCAGCTGCACACAGATGTTCATCCACGTACTTTTACTTCTGTTTATAAATCTCGTCGTTATTATCGAAGTCGAAACCTTGAAACAATCTGAGTCTTCTTCTGTTGGATCTGTCGCCTTCGTCTTCAAATACATATTTGTGTAGAGTGATCACAATGTTCTTTTTGCCGTATTTTAGAAACTTTTTTATCGCATTTATGTCTTCCAAGCACGTCATTTCGTATTATTAAAAAAAAACAAAAACACAATTTCAATATTCTGGTTGAGTCCCCAAATTTGTAAGATTGTTTACTTAGGTAACACAAAACACTTTTATTTTCTATGGGTTAAAATTATATATTTACATTTAATTAAAATAACTGATAAAATATGAGTGTAAGAATTTGTTTGTTGCAAGAACTGCAGCAACAGCTGAAGTATACAGCTTAAGTATAATCTCCACATTTTCCAAAATGTTTGTACCAATAACTAATTTAATAGTCGGCTTTAGTATTAGTATGGAGTTAAATTTTATGTAGAGAAAGTCTAATGTCTAAGTTTTTAAATATGACATTAAACAACAGAGTGATGCCAAGTACTAATTTAATACTAAGAAAGATAATGAAAAGGATTTGATTTGGTATCTAAAATACTAAAATTATGCGCAAACTGCTAATTGAATTTAGTTGAAATCGTATAAGTATTATTTAATTTTCATGCAGTCGAAAATTAACGAACTCGGTGTTCGTCCTTAGCAAAAACAGAAAGAGAGCGAAAAAACAATGGCCGACTCCGACTTGAAGTTGCTCACAGATCGGTTCGTATCTGCGATACCGTTAAGTTGGACATTTTCCATTTTCTCCGACTCTTCCGTTTTTTTAGTTCTCTTGAAATCATAGTCGGCCAAAATTGCATTTGCTCTTTTAAACGTTCCTCTCTGAACGATATATATTTCTGACATGGTATTGCATGGGACATACCCGGTTCGATGTTAAAAACAGATGGACTCTTCGACAAAGGCTCTAATTGACCTGTAAAATTAAATCCGTTTTAGTGAAACAATTTATTTATTCGATTTTCTAATTCATTGGACATCGTCATGACATCAGCAACGGCAACGGATCTACGCGAGTTACATTGCGGAAATCATCAATGTAACTTTTTGTTTACTATGCTCTCCCCCATGGCACTTCTGGTTTTTAAAAGTTAAAGTGCTATCTGGGAGATATTTACAAAATAAACCCGTCCTATCTGCATTAAATACGTCCTTTGCTTGATAATCCTCCAATAAATGGGGTAAAAAATCACATTTCCATTTAGTACAGTCTTCGTCACTCACATCATTACTCTCTCCACAAGCCTTTAAATAAAAAAAAAAGACTTTTAATCTGAATTTACACATTTTTGTTGTATAAATGTATGTACTGTAATGGGCAAACTGATCACTCTTGATTACAATAAAACAAACCAAAAATAAGAGAAAGAACTTTATTTCCGTATGACCATCTGGCCTCGTTGACTACAATAGGAAGAATGCCTGCTTTCTTTTACTATATGCATTTCTGACACCGGTAATTTATTTACATGACTTCTCTTAGGTTAAAAAAAAGGTGTTTGATAAGGACTGCTGCAGTACATACCTACATATGTAGGTATCCAGCCAGGTTCTTGCCTTAAAATTTGGAAGTCCCAGTTTTTGACTAAAGTCCAATGCTTTTTCTATAATTAACCCTCCGGATAGAGGCAGAAATTCTCTTTGCCAATTTAAGCCATTCCACAACGGCTTTGTCCACATTTTCGTACGTTGGTTTTTTAAGTCTCTTGGAACACCACCATTTTCAATTGCAGTGACAATTGTTTCTTTATTTATTAAAATTGTAGACACTGTACTTGCCGGAACATCATACATCACAGCCACATCTTTCTTTTTCGATCCACTTTCCACCTCTTTTATAAGATTAAATTTTTCATCAAGAGATAATGTTTTTAACCTACGATTTACCGACATATCAACGTTAAAAAATAATCAAATTTTCACTTAATAACAACTATTGTAACAATACGCACTGCACTGTTCATACGTATCTTCACTCTGTGCATTATTTTGTCTTCCTCTTTGTGTTTTTTTAGGCGCCTACTATTTTTTTCAAAAATAAAAACTAAGCTTTGAGCTCGTATCGACCGATATAACAACCTAGTAATGTGTGTTCTAATCCCTACTAACAAAAAATTCGACAACAATTCTTACTTACACATAACGAAATCACAATTTTCTACACGTATGGATACTAGGTCATAGAAACATACAAACACTGTGCCCTCGAAACCGATGCATTATAAAACGAACTTATAAAAACACGCAGAATTTGGGAATTCGACTTATCGAAGGTGACGCAAAATAATCTCTTCGAGTTATCAAGACATTTGAGTATTAAAAGTTCGAGTTATCAAATAAAAATTACATGTACATTTTAGTCTTGGCGCTATTGCCAACAAATTTCATTCGCGTTATTAAATATTCGAGTTATCGAAGTTCGACTGTATTATATAATGTAGAAGTTATAACATACTGTCAGGAGTTTAGTCAGCCGCGTTGGCATCTTTGATGTCAATTTACTTACTCCTTTATCTATGTATCTCGTGTCATAGTATCAAAGAAAAAGAAAAAAATGAAGGGTAGTTCTGAACAAATCTATATTACTTTATATTGACTAAACGGACGGACTCAAAAGAAAAGGGAAGAGAAAGATAAGGAAAACAGAAGGAAAACGAAAACAAACGCAATTACAACTAACTAATTCCACTCTAACCTAATCCCTTAAACCGAAAACTTAAATAACGAATTAAATAAGCAATTGTTCATAAAAACAATCAAGTTTAAGGTGATTTAAGGTTATCTTTATGTATTTTTATATACTAAACTTCATAAAGTTAACACTTTTGCGGTTGCTGTACAAATACCTATGGCTTCAAGGGTTCAACAATGTACATACACAGCTATTTCATAGGCGAGTTCTTAATAGTCAATCTGGCGGTACGTACACATAAATTTTTCAAGTCCTAACACCTGTTTGCGGGTTTCTTTTAACTTCTGGTATAAGGCACAAACAATGTGCAATGGGAAATCCCAAGAGAAATGCAACGCCTTTGCGTTACGATATTTTGCTATAACCCCTGAAACAAAAACTTTTCCATTTTATTCAGACATCACTTCAATTTTCCCATTCGGCTTGTACTTAATTCAAACAGGCTTGCAAACAGGTGGAACAACGCAACGCATCCTACCGCAAGAAGCTCCTTCTAAGTGTGGCCTATTTAGTATGTGCTTCAGGTTTACGTATGCCGTCATTAATACAACTTAAACTTGATGCCATAAAATATATAAAAGAGCGAACTGTGCGAAAATTAAATGTGAGTTTGCCTTTTTAATTGGATGGCTTGAAACGTGCCTGCTGCACCGTAAGCACTTCACAATCTGGCACCCTGCCTTACTTCCCAACCAACTATGATACAGCAGCAAAAACAGTAACAACAACAAGGGTAACGGTAACTGCTTCTTACACAAACACTACACCGCCATAACATCAAAATGAATATTGTTTAAGGGGCCACAATATTAAATCCCTCAAAATAAAATCAACACAACATTTGGGAAAAGTTTTCTTCATCGAAAAACAGAACAAAACGGAAAAAAAACACGAGAACGCGAACAAAAACCTTAATAATACATACATTGCTGTTCGGCACTAAAAAGGGAAACTCTGACGCTTATACGCTACAAAAAAGGCCAAGCTGCGTCCACGAGTTTCCTATTATTATTGCTACAACTCCTTTATTTTATTTTTCTTAATCAAGGACCACGGAGCGATGTGAAACTCATATTCTGGAGGAAAAGCAGTTCCAGTGCATTGATGTGTCTTCCCATGGTCAGATTATAGGTGATTTTCCGGCAGAGGGAGAAACTACACAAGTTGGGAGTACTGTTACGAGACACATATGTATTGTGATGCGAGAGTATATACGCGTGTATGATGATGTTTGACCAACTGCTAGTCTGGGGGCTGTTAAATCTGGTATTTATTCGAAAACAGCCAGGACGGGAGCATCTGAGTCGTTAAAATCGGAAAACTTTAGCAAGGAAAATTAATTCCATTCATGGATTCTTGTCGGACGATGTGCTATTTAATTTTCTGCTACAACCTTATCCCTGCAGCACGAACAATGACATCTGAAAGTTAAAGAACCGATTGCATGTGCACTGAGATCATGCGTAAGTCAAATATAGTCACAAGACAACAATACTCGTATTTATGAAGCAAAATCCCAATTTTGTATTCGGAGCACAAATATGATTGCAATTTTCATAATTTCCAATGGATTTAAGGAATTCTTTTGAATTCTTGTTCGATTATCGTTGTTTTCTGATCGAGAACACATCACCCCAGATATACCCCGCTATGACAAAATCGTCAGAGCAAGATTTGATTAAAGATTGGGGATGCGGATGGTGACAAAGGAGTTTTAATAAATTGACGGCAGTGCTCATATCGCCGAGATGGCTACAGGCTATTCTTTCCAGGGTTTGGTTCTCAAACGCGGCGGTTACGCCATCGTAACCACTTACCCGCCTTGGATTTATTTTAAGTCCCTACCAGTTTTGAGTCGGATATCTGCGCGGCCATCGACCTGGAAACTGTGCTTGCCTCACCTACCAGTGGTGGTCCCCGATAACAGCATGAGTAAATCCTTACTCATGTATTAAATTCTTACTCATGCAAACTAAAATAGCAAGGGCGTGCTCGACTACAAGCATAAAACTGGCCTCGTAAACGCCCATGCCTCGAAAGAAGAGAAGGACTACCTTAGCAAAGACTGCTTCTACGAGCTCATTAACAAAACCTACGAGCAATGCCCCAAATATGATGTGAAAATCGTCCTTGATGATTTTAATGCCAACCACGACAAACCTCATATTGCAATCGACACAAGCACTCCTCCACCAGTGTTTTGGATCTCCAAACGTTCTGAGCAGCTAACATCGACTTGGTCTATTATCTTTATATAACCAAAATACGGATGCAGATATCTGTAATAACCTAAAGCCACCGAACCATTATGACGAAGTTCAAGGTCGAACGGTTAAACTCGCAAGGGACCACCAGGGCGTTGGAGAAAGTTACATCAGTTCTCGAGGAAAAATGGTATCTGCGAAACAAATAATTTCCAAAAAGAACTGCCTTAACAACTGCAAATTTAAATGTGAGCTAAATATAACAACAAGTGAAAGGCAAGAATTATTCAAAATATTCTATTCAATGAACCGACTAGAAAAGGCTAATTACGTCTTAAGAACTACTACCAGAACTGAGACAATTCGTAAAACTCAGAAATCCGAATATTCTCGGCGGAACTTTTCCTTTAGTTATTACGTTGAACTACTTGGAAACCTTATACAGGTATGCAAACCTTATTGGCTAGGAACGTTTGCAATTTCGCAAAAGCCGGTTTATGATGCACACAACAGAAAAAATATTGTGACTGAAGTTATTAACAAGAAAGATTCAAAGCCTATAAAACGAATTCCGGAAGCAAAAGTCTCAGAAGTCAAAGCCCATATCTCCGCTTTCCCGACAGTAGATGCGGAAAATGTGAAACTTTTTCGGTAGCGAGAAAGAAAAAATGATTACCGTAGAAATGATTAAAGAACGAGAAAACCATATTAATATGAAAAAACTGATGAGAGAACAGAAATCTTTGGATAAGAAATCTGGAATTCCTATACTAACTTTCGACTTTGAAAATGTTTTGACTAGCCCACGATCAGAAATTGGACCGTTATTTTATCATTCAAAATTATGCATATACAATCTTTTCAACAACAAAAAACGTTTACTGAATATTTTTCGCCAATGGGATTGATAAGATTACTTAAAACGGTTAACCTTAAAAAACCATTTGTTATCATTCAATTGAAACCACTAGACTTTAAAGATTTCTACAAAGCAAAAAGTTGTTTTGATTACAGAAGTGTACCATTTACTTCGTTGAAAATGTTAAAGTTTAGCCAATTAGAATACGAAATTCAATATTCAAAAGATTATAGCTGTGAAAACTTTATAACCGTTAACATAAGACGACAGGCAACAAGGATTCGCAGAAGTAAGACTGTGTTACCAAATGTTCCCGTTTTATCGGACATTGACACCATTTCAACAAAAAATGTCATATCTAAGGAGAAAGCAAAACATTTAACTTCTATGTTTAAGTACATGAGCTCGGCTGACATAGCATATTACAAAGTAATCCTAAAATTAGGTATTCAGTGTATGACGAAGTTTGTATTATATACTATTTTAACACAATTACTTCCAATTGACTACCAATTAAAGAAATATTATTTCATATAATCCTCATTTATTATTATTCTTAGAATTTAAGATACAGGCGCTGTGAATTATATAGCCTAATTAATTTTTTATTATTATAATTGTATATAGGCGCTTTGAATTGTATTCTCTTATTACATTTTTATTTAATATTTAGACAAAAATTTTTATACAAGAACAAAATGAATGCTCAAAATTTTACAGTTGCTTTGAATTTTCAGTATTCTTTATTGTATTATTACAATACATTCCTACAACTTAACTAATAGCTTGCTATTAATTTATTATGAATTAAAATTATAATCCTTTTAATTCACTATTATTTCTTATTGTTCAAACACAAATTTATTTATAAAAAACTTAATAAAATATAAAAGATATTTTAATTTAAAAAGAAAATTATACGCTACAATGTTCTAAGTGATCAAATTAAGTCTTTACAAAGTCACACAGTTCTATGTGGTACTTAGAACTTTATTGCTCTAAGTTATAGTTACTTACAATTGAGCATCAAAGTTCTATTTGCATTTTAAGGTTAATTTATCTCGAAAACTATTTAATTTATCGCAAATATTTTGAAACAATTGATTTAATATGAAAAATTAAAACTTTTTATTAAAAGCTATTTTGCCATACAAAATAACATAACAATACAAAAAGCGTTGAAACATTCAGACTTCCTTTACTCAAAATATGCCTTGGTGCACATAGAACCATGTTGTTCTAGGGTCGCGCCATCTTGTTGAAAATACAGATTGTCTGTGTGTATGTCAGATTGTCTTCAATTTGAGGCCACAACAAATCTTAAATCGTAGTCAGTAGCGCACTCCATTGACAGTATCAGCTCTTTCACTTGCATCTTCAGCCTCAAGACCACACCAAACGGTATATTTTTGTGGATGTAATGACTTTTCGGAAATTATTCGTGGATGTTCTACTATAACAACCAATTGGCGAAAGTTCTCCGTTGATTATGTTCTGTTAGCTTCAATTCTTGTGCTAAATGGATTCTGTAAGGATTCAAATGCAAATCTTTATTTAAAATACACCAAACAGTCGATGGTTGAATGCCTAATGTTTGAGAACTTCGTGATATCAATGTTAAAGCTAATTCAGCGACACTTTGTGCTACAGCGGCAATATTCTCAATAGAGTGTCCACATTTTGATCTACCAGACCTCTTTCAATCCTCTGTAGAACCAGTTTCTTCAAATTCTTTCACTAACCGTTGAAATGTTGACTCATTTCGACGATTGTTTACAACAAAAAAATCACGAATTTTACGGTATGTATCTTTTTGAAGATCGACCATTTTCATAATAAGTTTGAATAACTTTAATGCGTTGTGCTAGAGTGTAACTATCCATGGTTAAAATTGTACATGTGTCTGTTTCACAAAGATGTGAAACTCTACTAATCCTTTTGCAAACCCTTAACTGTCCCACAGACACACTGTAAGTGAATTCCAACACTTTTGCATCTCTATAACTTTACCAAAATTTGCTAGAATAAGAACAATTTACAAGTAAAATTGCTGGAATGAGAGCGATTTGCACGAGTGTGTGTAATGTGGATGACGTTTTTTGGTTAAAATGGGCGTGGTTTGTATAAAAAAGGAGGGAAATTACCATTGATCATAATTCACATGTATTCACAGACAGAGTCACACGGTTAGGGGCGATCAGTAGAAAACCAGTTTTGATTTTCCAATATCTGGAAAGTTTGATATCTAGGTATAGTTAGTCTATGCTCTTGCTCGTCAATGTAATAACGTTCCAGTTGCGACACGTAGATTATTTCGGAAAAGCATTATAAGAGTAGCCATTGAAGATGCACACTAATGATAGTTAAGCCGTTTCAATTTTAGATAGAATCAGCTAACGCTTAAGGGATTTGTGTACCCCGAAAATGTTTGTACACGGCGCGGGGCGAAGGAAACTTAGGGAGGAATAAAAAGAGAGCTGCATTCCTTTAAAGATACTTGCTTTGAAAATGTATTCTAGTAACCTTTTTTTGAAGAATTGGAATTTGAATAAATCCAATCATTCGTTTTATGTGCATTTTTATTATATCGAATTCATTCGCACTTACAAGCTAAACAAAAATGGTAAAAAATTAACTTCATTATTTTATAGTAAACTACGATATCGCACTCTAGCGCTCTACGTTAAACCTAAAACTAACTTCCATGCCTTTCGACGTAACTGAACAAGGTCATTTATTTTATTATTACTAACGCGAAGAAAATGATTTTTTACTAAAACACACGTACACGGATTTTTGTTTACATTTAAATAAAACTTACAAACTATCTTAAAAAATTATCTTAACCTACTTAAACTGTCTTAATTTTCGAGAAATTATTTTTTTTAAAGTTGCTAACCATTGTCCCAAACTCTCTTTTTTTCTTTTTTATTTATTTTTTTTATTTTTTTATTTTTTTTTAAACGGCGAAGGTGTCTGTCTGCCCTGTGAGAACAGGGTGGAATATTAGAGGCACCGCTAATTTGTCTTGGATCAGCTCTTTTTTATCAAAATAAAGGACCGCCTAGTGGGGCACAAAGCCGTTGAAGAACACGCTCTCATGATATAGATAATTTGGGTTAAAAGCCCCGAAGATCAGATTATTCGTCGAGGTCACTGCTCTAGCAATGTGCCTTTGAATCAACTTAATGCCGAAATTGTCCACTCTTTTTAGGTTCGCCCTATTGTATAAGACTTCATTAGAATAGAATTTTATGTACTCCGACTCTGGTGTTCTGTATAAGCGAAGGCACGCCCTTAGGTAGACGCTCTCAAATACCCAAATCATTTCTATATTATTAAACTTACTCTCACGTTGAACAGCACGGAACAGCCAAATACAAGCATAGGCCGGATAAGGGCCTGTAGCAGATAACCTTCACCCTCGAATCGAGTTAGCTGCTATAAAACAGTCTCTTTGTAAGGGCAAAATCACCTTTGGCTATAGCCAGAGCAACATCTAACAAGTGGCGCAAAATTAATAACCCTATCTGTTTTCAACCCATTTTAAACCCTACACATCCCTAAACACAAAGAAAAAACCCTACACACCCCAACACTATCGGAAGATGGTATAATTTTTACAAATGGCGTCGTACGTCAAACATATTTGACATTTGTGAACTAGACAGCTGCAGTATACAAACAGACAAGCAGCGGGGAATAATTGCGTCGATGTTTTTCACCAATAATCGGTCGGTGGTGTTAGCGCAGCGTGAATTTCGACGTCGATTTCCTAATCGTGTCGCGCTAACTGGGCGAACATTCCGGCGCTTAGCTACTCGACTCGAACAGAGTGGAAACGCAGGAGGCCATGCAGGGCGTGGCCGCCACCGGACTGGTCGTTCGGCCGAGAATATCGCGTCTGTGGCTGCCTATGTCGCTGAGAAAGAAGAAACATCAACCAGACGAAGGGCCACGCAATTGGGAATCACCAGAAGGACCGAATTTTAGTGAAAGACTTACACATGTTCTTGTACAAAGTGCAAGCAGTGCATCAGTTAATGCCTCCTGACCATCAGTAGCGCATAAATTACTGTAAAGCCATCCTCAACTCAACAACGAAGAAGTGGTTACGTCAATAAGCAAAACCTTCCTTTCTGAGACACTGAAAATCCGCGTGTGATACACGAAGAGCCATTACATCAACTCAAAGCCACTGTGTGGTGCGGCGTTCACGCGGGAGGAGTGATTGGGCCGTATTTTTTTGAGGTCGCCATCGGCAATACGGTCACTGTTACTGGCGAAGGCTACAGGGCCATGATAAACTACTTCTTACTGCCGGAATTGGATGAGCGGGGCTTGGTTGGAAATGCGGTTTCAACAAGATGGTGCAACCGCACATACAGCTCGCGACACAATGGATATTGTCAAGGAAGCATTTCCTGGTAGCGTAATCTACCGTTTTGGCGATTTGGCTTGGCCAGGAAGATCGCCCGATTTAACCATCCCAGACTTCTTTCATTGGTGCTACTACTTGAACTCACAGGTTTATGCCAACTAGCCTCACACAATCGCAGTCCTTAAAGAATTCGACAGGAATGCGAACAGTTATCACCGGAAATCTTGCGGAAAGTCATGGAAAATGCGATAAAACGGGCACAAATGTGTATCAATACTTGTGGCAGCCACTTGGCGGATATCATCTTTTCCACTTAACAGAAACAATTGTAAAGGTCCAAATAAAGATTTCCATCACTCAAAATAATTTTTTTTTCTTTAGTAAAAAAGTAATTCAAAAACAAAATTGGATGATTAATTTTACGCCACTTCGTATACGAGTGTGTTTGTTGAAATACAAATATTGATGTAGGCAGATCTCAGACTACACTTCGACAAGCAAGTGGCTTCCCGTGTTGTCCCACGATCGAAAACTTTCCCCAGTTCTTTCTGGATCCGCACATGCCGACTTCTGAAAGTTGATCTGCAACTTCCAGTCATCGCAATATAATTTAGTTTTATCGAAATCGCTTCCAAAGTATTCACTCATATCATATTAAATATTGGTATAGATGGATGTTCGCTAACGAAAACGTCTTCAATGTACGCTGTCTGAATTTGCCTTACGTAAGTACTTCTAATCATGTTCTATTAAGGATGACTTCAAATCTTTAATATTTGCTGCGCAGTAGAGGCTTTCAAAAATATCAGAGTACTGCGACATTCTCAATCAATTCTCGCAAAAGAAACATCATTAACATCTCGGAAAATTTTAAATTTGAAAACGAACTTTGATCACAGAGCGAGCATTTTATCCACCTCTACCTATTCGTACATACCGACTTTCATCTAACAGTAACGAATATAATCAAGGTGTTCCAATTGATGTCAGTGTAGCTGCCGTACATTACACAGATTTTGATTGAATAATTTAGATACTATAAACAATGATTCGATGCGAAGAGATTCGTTAAATCTTGCCGTCTAGCTACAGAATTCTAAAGTATCCTGCTAAGGTTGAGGAGAAAAGAAATCCTTTTGATCATCTAAGAAATTCTCGTCATCGTCGCCGCCATAGCCGTAAATGGGCAATTCCTCGAATCGCGTTTATTCAGTTGGAATGCTTTTGATGTTGACGAACCTTAAATTTATTGCCAACTGTTCTGGCTTATCTTTCAGTTTTCCAGTTTGTATTTGTGTTGGAATCATTCCGATAGAATCACTGCCTCGTTTCTATGTCTCAATCGATAACCATTTGATTTTGTTTTCATTGTTTTAATTTGTTTCTAACAGACATTTCCCAGGCAACACTCATCCAATTTAAAGGGACGATGTTTGTATTTTTGTCTTAGATTAGCCATATCCAGCTCCTATCCCATCACTTTAATCCATGTTTCTGGTCGCATGAGTGCCAAGCCCTTGCCACCCCAAAGTCCAAATGATGGCAATTGCATCCACAACGAATTTTCACCTTCTAAAGTTTGGACAGGTGCAAAATTGTACGTCATTTGGAAAGAGAAACAAAAAAAAATTGAAAAATAAAAATCAGGGGGAAAAGGTGAAGTGTGAAGTTCAACCCTGCAAGCGAGATGGTAGTCAGCCGAAGGATGTGTAAATTTGAATAAAGCCACTGGACCAAAGAAACCCACACCACAGGTGGGAATAAAGTTTCACTTCTTGGCAGGTAGATCCGTTTTAAATTTTAACTTCGATTTAGGTAAACGATTTAAAGTGGAGATTTAAAAAAAGGTTAGATTTGGATAAACGTACAATTTGTTTGGGGAAGGAGAACTTTTATAAAAATTCATGAACTTCAAAGATTGATTATTCCAGACGATTTAAAGTTCAAAATTGGTGCTTTAAGGCGATGATTTGATTTGGGTAAGGTGGACTTAAGAAAACCATTTGACTTGTTGGTGATTTTGAAATTGTTCTTTTAGCTATACGAGGACTTTGAGAGAATTAGCTATAATCTTCAGAATTCAAGAAATGTCTCACTTCCACGAAGCTAAGTCAGATGGCCTTACAGTCCGGTGGGAGTGACCTTCAACCATTAGCATATGGAAGTACAAAAGCTGCACACTCTTTTGAAAAATTGTGCCTTTGGTTATTTTTCTCAAGTACGATGTTAGAAGTCATATAACCTTGATATCAAAGGTATTAATCAGATTGATTCGGATTTTGGTTCCCATCGTCATCTTGCAAAAAATGATAGGGGTGGGATGAAAAAACTAAACATGGATCTGTACAGGTCATCTCTACAAATGCTGCCACATGAGACCTTAAAATCCATAAAGAGCTGAATAAGTTATCTGGACTCAGTCGTTCACGGACTTTCATAGAGTGCAGATGTGTTTCGGCTTTTCTCTCGCGATAAATGAAGTAAAGTGTTATAAAGTGTCATTTTAATACAAACTTTCTGTATACCCATTGGTCTTGTCGAAGCCTACGTGGTGTGACAATCGCGAGGCCTGGGTTCGATTCCCGCTAGACAATTGTTTTTTTTTTTTTTTTTTTGTGACAGTGTAGATAAATAGGAACAAAAAAAAACAGAAGAAATCACGTGATGTGTGATAGAGAGCGTTCTGCTCTCCCATTAGCGGGAAAAGCTAGTGGCAACAGAAAAAGAATGGAGGAAAATTCAACGTCAGGCAACTAACAAGTTATGGTAGCAGATGGCGATGCCAAGCGGAGGAGGAAGCTACGTCCAACCACCAATCTGGTTAAACGCCCCTCTCTGACGAAATTCATCGAAAAGCTGCCGAGTGGATTAAGGGAGGTGGCGGCATCAACATCAACAACGGCAGCAACAAACTCTACATGTCATGAGTCGGAATTGACGACGTCTCATATGTATCACATGGGGGCAAAGGTCGTTTCATGGGAATCGACAACAGCTTCGCAGCTCTGGCTGCCTCAGAATCGGACGACGAAGAGGATGAAGTTGAAGCTATATATAGAAGCATCAGAGAGCTAGGGGGAAAAGTGCTTGCCATTAAGGCAAAACAAACAGCTAGACGAGAAAAGGAGCAACAGTTATGCTCCCAACAACTAGAACAACAACATCAGCAAAAGGTTGCAAACCAGCAACAGTTACAACAGCAAATACAGAGCAAACAAACACAAAAACAAAAGCTAACACAGCCGCCACAACAACAACAAAAGCTGAAACAGCAGCAACCATAACAACAGCACCCAAAAATACATCAGCAAAAGCAACAGCAGCAGAGACAACAACAACAGCAAGAGCAGAAACCCACCAAACAAAAAGTGCCACCAATTAACACTTTTAAATTGGAGTTGAAGGACACCATTGAATTATGTAAGTCGGCCATAGGCAACAACTTTTTTATAAAAAGATTGTCACTAGATAGACTTGCGATCCACTGTAACACAGTGGAGCGCTATTATAAAATAAAAAAATTACTGAAGGATTCGACGACGGAGTTCTTCTCCTACACCCCGAAGGGGGACAAGCTGCAGACAATGCTGCTGAGGGGATTGGAACCGTCGATTGATCCGGAGGACCTCCTTGCACTGCTGAAAGAGAAGAAGTGCGAAGGGCTCCAATTCGTCTGGGTCGAGCCTTTCACCACAGCCAGAGCCAAAAGGGAGAAGCGGCAACTGCCGATTTTCCTGGTCCAACTAAGTCCCACCAGCAATCTGGATGGTCTAAGGAGTATTAAAGTCCTAGACTACCAGGTTGTCCATTGGGAAAAATTAAAGAGGAGCGAAAACATTTTACAATGTGTTCGCTGCCAAAGGTTCGGGCACGCCGCGTCGAACTACGAAATGCAGCCTCGATGCGTGAAGTGCGGAAAGAACCACAAGTCCGAGGAATGCGATCTGGGTAAGGACGGAGCATCTGAAAAAAGCCAACTCTCTTGTGCTTTATGTAGGAACACGGGACACACCGCAAATTATCGGGGTTGTCCCAAATTCCAGTACATTAAAAGAATAAATCTGGCCCGGCAGCAAAAAGTGGAAGTTAAACGTCCACCCGTGCATTCACAAACTGCAGCCGTTACTCACCATGTTACCTACGCTCAAATGGCGGCAGGTAGGGGAAATACGGTACAACAAGCGAAGGTTGCTTCTCAGGCCCAAGCGCCCAGAGCACCGGAACCAGTTCCCGACATGCTAGCTATCTTGCTCTCTATCTAGGGGCAGATGGCTCAGCTCCAACGTCATCTAACTGAACAGACCGCGCGGGTGGATCAAGTATACGCGCTGCTGCCTGGCCTAACGCACCTTTTGCCGTAATGGGTACATACGTGGCGGAGCAAACCCTGAAGGTCCATGCTGTGAATGTGAATTCACTGATTAGGCTCGAACGACGAGCCGCACTATTTAAGTTGCTTAAAGACCAAGCCCCCGATGTGCTTTTGGTTAGCGAAACTAAGCTTACCAAAAGACACAAAATGAGGCACAGAAGATACAAAATAGTACGGAGAAACCGACCCAACTCCATTCAGGGAGGTGGCGTTGCGATTTTCGTACGAAAAGGTATTCGTTTTAAAAGAAGTACGTAGATTTCAGGTGCTGGAAGCATGCATCGTGCATGCATTCTGAGGCTGGAATTGGAAGACAACTATTTTATTATCGGCGGAGATTTCAACGCCAAACATAGTGATTGGGGAAATAATACACCAAATACTAGAGGTAACCTACTATTCAATTGGTGGGGTCAGCACAGTGTGATGTATCGACTCGGGCTTAAGGCGACGGATATTCCATCGTTTCCCAGACACGGGTTTTATTTGGATCTTCGGCTGTTCGACTCACGAATACAACTGACATGCACTAACCAACAAACTACAAACTGTCTACGCACTTTCTTGTATGACAGTGACCATTGCGTTCTCAGCACCGAAATAACTGTTCCAAACGAAATTGCGGAATTGGATGAGTTTGTCCAAAGGCATTCCTATAATTATAGTAGGGTGCGTTAGACACACTTCACCAGAATACTGACTAGAGCACTCTCCTCGAATTCGCTCCACCCACCGTCCAACAGAAATCTGTCAAACGAGGAGATTGACAGGTATCTAAAACTAATGGACGAGACAATCAAACGAACAATGGACAAAACGATACCTCGGTACCAACACACTGACGAAGAAGACTTATTCCGCAACGCAACTATTGACGCACTGCACCGACATAAAAGTGGACTGCTGTCAAGACTAAAAACCTTATACAAACAGTTTACTGACAGACATAACCCGGAGGTCATGGCACTGAAGTCGTCGATTAAAAACCTCCAAACATTAATAAAGGAAAATTACAGAGCATCTGTAAGTTTGTATTGGAACAATAAAATTCGAGCTGTAAACACCAGCAACCCGAATATGTTCCCGCAAATAAATAAAATATTTCGGAGAAATAATCGGAACGGCCTTCCATGTCTTAAAATCGCCCGAACGACGAACAACGAACAAATACTTGTAGCAGCAGGCATAGATCCAAATGAGGCTGTTGATGATGACAACTTCTTTGTGATCGAGGATCCCCAGGAGCAGGTAGAGGCTATAGGAGCGACTTTCCAGTAAGTGTACAAGGCGAATGTTATCACTGGCCCGAACCATGATCTGGAGAATCAAGTCCTTGTGCACAATTTCTACCTTCGAAATGAAATTGTGAATTGGCGATTCGAGAGCTCGGGTTTAACCCAGTTCAGTGACGAAAATATGGCAAATAATGCCATCACTAACGATAGGGTACTACCCCCGTTCATTTCGAAGGAAGAGCTCCAAACGATCTTCGATTCGCTTAGAAGTAAGAAATCAGCGGGAGCCGATGAAATACCGAACATTGTGCTTCGACATCTCCCACTAGAAGCGGTGGACATGTATACCACCCTGTTTAATAATGCAATGAATAATGCACATTATCCAGCGTATTGGAAAACTGCGGTGGTACATCGGATCCCCAAAAGGGATAAAGATACTTCCAATCCGGCGAATCTCCGGTCGATCAGTCTCCTTCCAAACATCAGTAAAGTTTTCGAGAAGGTGATCAATAGAGTCCTGACTAAGTGGGTTGAGGACAAACATATAGTTCCGGATAATCAATTCGGTTTCAAAGCGGGGCATGATATCATTCATGCTGCGTCGAAACTGGTTTCTGATATCCAATGGAACAAAGCCAAGAACCAGTGCACTGGTGCCTGCCTGATTGACTTGGAGAAAGCCTTCGATACCGTATGGTTAGAAGGACTCTTTTTCAAGCTGGACAGGTTGGGCATTAGTAAACCACTGCTGTATATTCTTTTCGATATGCTCTCCAGTAGACAGTTCATCGTGAAGAATGGCTATGTGACTTCTGCTGGAACATTTAACATTAAAAACGGTCTGCAATAAGGTGCGGTAAATTCGCCGATCCTATTCAACCTTTACACGAGTGATCTGATAGGTTCACTTCACCATGCCATAGCGTACGCAGACGACATAATCGCGTACAGATCGGGTCCAAAGATTGAGGTCATTAATACACTTTTGCAGCGTGACTTCGACAAAATTAAGCGATATTGCGATGACTGGAAGTTGAAAATCAACTTTCAGAAGTCGGAAACCATTCTGTTTAGGACGCCTTTGTCTGGGGCCTCTAGGGAACCAGAAAGAATTGGCGAAAGTTCTCGATCGTGGGGCAGCACGGGCAACCACTTGCTTGTCGAAATGTAGTCAGATACCTTGGGATCTGTATTTTAACAAACATATAGATGTTGCTCTGGCCAGAGTCAGAGGTGCTTTTGCCCTTACAAAGAGACTGTTTTATAACAGCCAACTCGATGCGAGGGTGAAGGTAATCTGCTTCATGGCCCTTATCAGGCCCATGCTTGTATTTGGATGTCCCGTGTGGTTCAACGTGAGAGCAAGTTTATTGGAAAAGATTCGGGTGTTTGAGAGGGCTTGTCTTCGCTTATACAGAACACCAATTTCTGAGTACATAAAATTCTATCCCAACGAGGTCTTATATAATAGGGCGAACCTAAGAGTGGACAATTTCGTCATTAAGTTGACTCGAAGGCACGTTGCAAGAGCAATGACCTCATCGAACAACCTGATCTCCGGGGCTTACTACCCCAATTATATGTATCACGAGAGAGTTCGCTTTGACGGCTTTATTCCTCCAGAAGCGTTCCTCTATTTAGATAGCAAAGGTGTGATCCCGGACAGATTGGCGGTGCCGCCAATCTTCCACGTCGCTCGAACAGCTGCGGACAGGCGACTCAACTACGACAGAGACGTCGCACATAGCAGTGCGGAGCGTCTCCGGTGCAGTAGGGCGGTAGGGAGTCGCGACACTAGGGATGTTGCTCAGCAGCACCAACAATTTTGGTAGCTTTTTGAAGGGGAGGATGCTTCGTCGTCGAATTCTTCCAGTGATAGTTACATAGCTTCATGTGAAGCAAGGTGGGACAGTCTAATTTTTTTTTTTGTTTTTTTTTTTTGTTTTTGTTTTAGCCATGGCCGGCTTACATAGTTTTAGGTAGGTTTAAGTTAGATTTTAAGAAAAAAAAAAATAAAAATAAAAAAAAATGAAAAAAAAATAAACTAAAATATATATACATACATATATTTATATATTATGTATATATATATTATGTATGTATATATATGTATGTATGTATGCATTAGATGTAAGTAGGTTAAGTAGGTTAAGCTTTATTTTTAGGTAGATTGTAGGCTTTTAGTTTTAAGTTTTATGAAAAATTTAAAAAAATCCAGACACTAATTTTTTTTAATTAAAATTCATTTTCTTAGTTTTAGTATTAATAAATGTAAAAATAGGAATAAAAGTAGACTGTAAGATTCGTCGAAAGACATAATTTAAGTGTTAGGTTTAACTTAGAGTGCCCGCATGGGGCCAGTAAGTTAGAATAAGATTATTTGTAAGTAATTTAAGCTAATTTTTTAAGCGTTTTTTGTTTAGCATATAAGAGTAATTTAAGTCATATAATAAAAATGCATATAAAATGAAAAAAAATTAAAGTTATCTGGACTTCTTGGGTCTTCTCTAGGATCTCCCGTAGTATGAACGTTGCGTTCATTGCGGACTTATGTACTTACTTACTTACTAAGATAGCGCTATATTACAGAGTGGACCAGGACATCGGCTAACATGCCTCTCCAGCTACAGCGGCCTTTTGCCAATAGCCTCCAGTTGCATACACGAAAAAGCAACAGCTTGGCAGTTAAGACTTCAGGCCCAGCAGTCTTGTTAGACTTCAGCTTGAAAATTGCTGTCCTGACTTCATCTTGATCAGATGGAAGTACATGTTGTCTGTCTTCGTTCAGACTGAATTGTTCATTCAGCTTGACGAGGGGATGTTGTTCGTCACCACCATTTAACATTCTGCTGAAATCATCTTTCCAAAATCTCAGCACCGGCTGTGATTCTACTGCAAGGTTTCTTTCTCAATCCTTGCAGATTTCTATCCGGGCGTTTTGGTGAAACTTCCGAAGCCCATTTTTCTGGAAGTACCCTTCAAAGGCCTCGATGGAGTGCTCTTTGTGCTCTGCGAAGCTGGGGAAACAGTGTTCTGACTGTAGTAACACTAAAGCCGCTGCAAAACAAACAAGCCTTCCAGAGGTGATGTTGTGGAGGCTGTACTTTCCGACCGTATTACCAAAGATATCTGATATGTTCAACATTTACAAATATAACTTTATTAATTCAATGGCGGGAATCTCTAACCGAATGGCGCGAAGATAAAAAGTGTAACCACATTTTTCCACTGAAAACTCGTAGCTGTCATTTATAACGTCTGATGAAATCGCAGAGTTCAGACACTGAAATGCTCTAGTTGCCTAACTTGGCATTGAAATTGCCAAGGATGATTTTCACATTATCTTTGGTAAGGATCTCCTTCTCTGTCGAGGCGTGGGCTTTTATGATGGTTATGGACCTACGCAGACGATGTATCGACTGTGTATTGTGTATTCCAAAGCATGAGCAGCTCTAGACGTGACCAACGATTAGTGCACTATAATTTTTCTTTCAGTCAATTCTTTCAAAACTGAGGTTGTTTCTCTACGATTTGGAGGAAGCCGAATGGTCTGCCTCATCTAGTGCTTAAAGGCGCAATATCCGTTGCTCTACATTGTGTGTCGTATTGGATAACGAATATGTTCTTATGGCAGTATAAAGGAACTTGTGGCATGACCTGGGCCTTGCCATCGAGAAAAGTCTTCTGGATAAGGCTAAATATATCCTGTGCATGGGTTGGTGTTGTCTGCGGGGCTAAGCATTATATATATATAAGCACTTATACATATAAGTCACTTCTGCTTCACCTTTTCACGGCCTGCCCCTCTTGGTACTCATATCTGCACTCTCAAAGCTTTTCTGAACGCAGTTGGAAATCTGAATCCACTATTTCTTTCTAGGTTCCATGTCACGATACAGTCCCAGGAAAATGGCCAATGAAGTTGCTAGATGAGTTTTTAAAACCTAAACCTGCAGTAGGATAGCTTTCGTTCCCCTAGCAAAATTTCAAGCGTTTTGTTCATGTTGCCGGCAGACCAATATCTTCGCAATATCTCTATGAAGTCAACCACTTACCTGATAGTAGTAACCCAATAGCCTAGGAGTTAAAAGCGCTCTTTATCACATCAGGCATTTCTGAAAGCAGATTTTATAAGCTATATGATGACACTAAGATTACCTAAAAAGTATGATTTGGACGTCGATGGTTCCTAAATTGAAGAGTGGTTCCTAAATAGAAGAGTGGTTCCCTACATCTCCGCTACAAGTTTCGCAGAACAACATTTAAAGCTTCTCAATTGTGTTACATACGGTTAATATTTTTAATAGTCGAGCCTACAAAAAAACTCCTCTCAAAACTTTTAAAGGATTTATAAAAAGAATTGGTATAATACGGCATTCGAACTTAACTAGCCTTCAAACGCACTTCAAAGGCAAATTTGAGGTACCCGTTTAGGAATCCAAAAATGAATTCCACTTTCCCTGGGGAAGTGTCCAAGGACTTTTTTCAAGCAATTGCAAAACTCTTGAATTTCTTTAGATATCTTAACAAACACAAACACGACCGCGTTCCGGAAATATGTTGCGGTGTGCAAATCATCAAAATACAAAAGTTTGTTACTCCTCCTACCCGTACTGGATTCCGAACCCGAGCGTTATTATTCCGTATCCTCTGCAGTCGAGCGAATAAGAGTGTACGTGCCCTGCCTCCGGCATACAAGTCGTCAGATACAAAGCAGATAAGGAAACACTTCACACCGTGCAAGTAAATTTACTAAATTAAGCTCGAGTTCATGAGGTTGACAGGATTTATATGTGTTTATGTGTGTGTGTGTTGTTGAGTATTCGTAGTTTAACTGGACGTGCGGTTGCCGTTGCACAATGCCTTAAAACATAACATGACACACTCGTGCCCACCCTGTGTGTGAATTTGAACCTTGTGTTTGTGTAACTAACCTCTTATACTACTGCTGCTGCTGTTGCATTTGTTTGGATCTGAGATGAGATGTGTTCGTCTACGACTCTTAGCTATGTACGTTGTACTAGTACAGATGCAGACTACGGATTCTCCCGATGGACCCGAATATCTTACGGCGGTATTCTCAACTTAGCTAAGGACAGAAAATATTTTATGTTTACAGAGTCCTTGCAGGTATTTTCATCCATGAAATCTTCCTTTTCTGCATTCCTCTCTCTCTCTTGCTTTCCTTCTCTTCGTTATTATCCTTCTGAAGTTCTTGAAATTGGAAGGAAAATATTTAAAAAGAAAAATATCTTTTTCGTTTCTATTCATGAGCAGAGGGGTGAAGGTTCAAATTAAATTGAATAAAATTATAAACTTTGTGACGTATTCCGTAAATTTAAAAAATGCCAACTATGTTACAAGAATTACAATGAGAAAATCAATAGAATGACCTGACGATGTAAAGGAAGATTAGAGAGAAGATTTAGTCATACTGACAAATATCTTATGACGGCTTTACTACTCAATTGTAAGCAAGCAACATTTTTCAAATTTTAAATAAGACATTTATTAAATTCACAGATATCATCCCTCTTCGCTCCTCACTGAGTGTAATTCTTCGTGGCGCGGATATCAATCAGGCAAACCCAGAGTCATACGACAGCGGAACTTCACCCGTTTCTTGAAGAGGGACAGAAATGACTGACTAATCGAAGTGAAGTTTTTATTTACTGGGTCATTCAGCATGGTCATTTTTAAAACATTACCGCAACTCTGCCGCTGTCCTTTGTGCCTAGGATGCCAAGATGTGACCACTTCACAGGTTAGAGGTAACTGATACGTCTCTGATCCGGCTTAGGGTAAATCTGGCTTATTAGTGTACTGCCACTTAAATGTGCTACTACAGATTCCAAAATATCTGATATCCCTAGCAATGGTCGAAATTTCTTCCTGAAATACGATAAAATTTTTTGGAAAGCGAAAAAAGATACTCAGTTTTAGTTGCTCGGGAAATACACCACATTTTAGCCCTCCATTTTTTGTTGAACCATCAGTGAACCTTAAGTAGTAGTCTTACCTAAATCGTTGTAACTGTAGCTGATTTAGCTCTCAAATACACGAGAAGAAATGGAGCATTTTAATAGATATTTTGGCATTTTTATATTTTAGGATGAATGGGTGGTCTCTTGGTGGACCAGCGTTGGGATTGATTATTATTATTAAACTGTCCTGATATGGGGTCAGCAGAGCATCAGTCACGTTCCTAGCGAAGAGCTTGCCTTATCTCCGAGTGGTGGACTTCGGTAACTGCATGTAGCATAATACTTGCTTACACTGTCATAGTGCTCATAATCCTAAACGGAAGAAATTGAATAGATTTGGCAAACCGCCTAATGGCCTTCGGATCTGCACATGGAATGTTCGGACTCTTTGCAAGCCATGTGTAGCCGAGCAAGTACAGTAGCAGAGCCCGCTGACTGCTATCACCCAGATATCGCCGTCATACAAGAAGTATGATGGGATGGACCGGACATAAGGGGGATGAAAAACTGTGATATATGAGTATATTAAGGTGATTGCTATGAGTAAAAGAAACAGCGCTTATTCGGATGGGGTTTTGCCATATGAGGCAGACTTAGGCAAGCAGTCTTGAGCTTCCAACACGTGAGCGAACGTCTTATGACAGTCCGCATCAAGGCTAAATTAGCTAACATAAGCCTAATATGCACCCGTGCCCGTACGGAAGACAAGAACGACGCCACAACAGAAGGTTTCGACGAGCTGCTCGACAAGCCATGTGAACAATGCCCGAAGTATGACGTAAGATATTAAAGGAGGACAGTTGGTAAGCGTAGCCTACACAACACCACGTCTGGTAACATACTTACTCGTAGGATTGTTGACTTTGCGGCGGAACGAAATATCACTATAGCAAGCACACTGCTTCCTCACTTCAATACACGCAAAAGGATATGGCGGTCTCCGGATCGTTACATTCTAAATCAAATTTATCACATAACACATAGACAGAAGGCATGCCAGTATTCTGAAAATCTGAACGGTCCGGGCAGCCAACGCTGACTCTGATTAAAACTTTGTTGCAGCCAAAACTTTGTTTCCCAAGCACCACAACAAAGCAGAACTACTGAAGAACAAACGCGTATGCTGTATTTTTAACAATTTACTTGAAAGAATTGTGCATAACTCATAAGCGAACACGGGGGCACAATCTTTCAAAAATCTGTGCAACTACTAGCGTATGCAGATGATATCGACATAATTAGGAGAACTCAGCGCATTATCGCAAGCCCATTCGTTAGTATTGAAACCGAAGCTGCCAAAATGGGTTTAGCATTAAATAAGGATAAATTAAAGAGTCATATATGCTGTCATCAAAAATGAACAAACAAAATCTACGAATTGGAATGAACGTCACTGTCATGAGCTGTAACTTTGAAGTAGTAGGGGCCTTTAGACACTATCAATTATGCAAACAACATCGCCGTAGAAATAAAACGAGCAATAACTAGCTGTTTCATTGGGCTAAGAAGACAACTGAGTGGTAAGGCACTGAAGTATGGACTCTATCGAAAGCAAATGAAGATATCTTCAATAGTATCGAGAGAAAAATTCTTCGAAAAAAATATTCGGTCGAGTTTGATTTGACGCGCTTTGGAGGAGAAGATTCAGTCAGAAAATTTCCCATCAGTAGCCTGAAATGGCTAGGCTGTGTAGAGCGAATGGACACCAATGTTCCGGCCGGCAGAGCCTTCGAATCCACCCCGAGGGACAACGCAGTAGAGGAAAACCTCACTTTAGGTAGTGCACACAAGTAGAAGTGGAACTCAACCGGCTCTTGGAGTGCGCAACTATAAGTTGCTAGTTGACGCCCAGGTTCACCCCGAACAGTGGCACCACCTAAGTAACTAAGTAAGAATGGACTGTTGGCAATCTGGTCCACTGAGACGTAGCCTTTGCGTGACTGGCAGTGCAGGCTGTTTTCATATATGTCCAAAAGAAAGACATAAAAAAGTTGAAAAACTGAACTCTGGATACTTTCTAGGCTTAAGCTATTCATCTGTTTATTAATTATTACCCACTATACTGCTACACCACACACTAGCATAGGTTTTACAATCGAAATGTTGAAAGAGCAATGCAAATTCCTCAATCGCAGATACAAAAAACATTCGTATTGGAATTGCAAATAGAGTATTTGCTGCTCCTAAGACTTGACTTGTAAATGCTGAGCTGAAGAGCTTTGTAGTGTTAAATTAGAGACAACTACGAACCACCACAAAGCAAAACACTACTTCTCTCCTTGGAGTATCAAACTGTAATGAATTTAATAATCTGCTTCTTCTTACATCTATTGTACTTAAACAACAACAACGATCTTTTTTTTTTCTTTTTTTTTTTATAATTTACGCGCGCCTAAGGGGTTAGATACCCTTTTACTGTTGCCAGGGCGCGGGCGGAAAGGTAGAAAGGAGGAGAAAGGAAAATTGTTTTGTAGTGGTTTGAAACTCAGGTGTGTTTGGTTTCGGTATTTGCTCTCCAGGGGGGTGGGAGTCCGAATAGGACGGAGGTTTTTTCTTCACTCAGAGTGGAAGGTTATAATTCGCAGTAATTATTTGTGCTTGAAACTCTACAACAGCCAAATCTACGTGTCAGTGTTATGCCTTCACACGCAGTATTTTTCTGTCTGAGTTCCAATTACACAACGGAAAAACTTGAAAGACTTGTTCATGGGCAGGATTCGAACCTAGACCCCTCCGAGTGAGAATCGATTGCTAGTACCACTACACCACGGCCACCCCTAACAATGAATAGTTACGTTAGCAAAGTCTCTCGGACGGATGAACTAAAGGGATTTCAACTAGATTTCGCCGAAATCGCGAAACCCCGAAAATGGATGGTGAAACCTCTGAGTCTGAGTACAAACATAAAGCAAATAATGAATCCTAAGACACATATCGAAAGAACGATTCAATAATGGGATAATCTATAGTAAATAGCCAATCTTTAACTTTATTTAAAAATGAGTGAAAATAGGGAGTTCTTCGAATAGCAATAGGTAGTTTGTTAAAACATTTAGGCGCAGTAACAGTAAAAAACTGAGAAAATTTGGTTCTATGTGTGATCAGAACATTAACCAATGCTCGATAATTAACGCGCAAACTATAAAAAGTTGAGTTTCTATGTGGAGTGTTACCACTTCGCTTGAAGAATTCCCTGAGAACTATAAAAATATATATATAGGTGTCTTAACGGAAGAATCCTCAACTCACTAAACAACGGCCAACTATGTTATGAGCTAAACGGTTAATACCGTAAATTATTCTTATTATTTTTCCAGCCTAAATTGGGATCAAATAAGACTCACAAATATTTAAATTGACTAACAGACTCAATTTTAAAGCACCCGCTTAAACATTGAGCATTTTCATTAAAATTTATACATCCGCAAGTATGCAGAGGTAGACAAAACCTTCGTGACAATGATAAAACACGTTGAAATCGGTAACAAGCCATCAATCGATTGAAAGCCATCAATTTTGTTTTTTCGCTGATAATCAGCTTATGAAATGCAAACCACTGCTTTAATATTTGTAGATCTTCCTCAATTTTGTCAAATGCTTTTGTCATATCAATGAAAAGAGCCTTAGTTGATTTTGAATTATTGAACCCTTCATACAATTGGGTACAGAACTTAAGAATGGCATCTTCTGTGGGTTTGCCCGATCTAAAACCGAACTGATTTTCAGAAAAGAAATTCTGGTTATCCAAAAAAGACATCATGCGTGATTTTAGTAGCTTTTCAAACAGTTTAGGAAATGAGGGAAGCAGCGATATAGGTCTATAATTACCCACATCTTTGCGATTTCCATTTTTGAACAGTGGTATAATTTCTGCACATTTTAAAGAATGTGGAAAGCATCCATAACTTACACTTAAGTTAAATAATATTTTCTAAACACAAAGTATTAAAAATAGTGTCAAATGCAACTTCAATGGGCTTTATGCTAAATAAAGGGTCCACCATCTAACATTTTTTTTTTCAACTAGTACCTATTTCGTGAATGGTAACACCTAGCTCATGTCTGATTTGACAGATAATTAGTTTTATCCTTCCGCTGAACGAATATGGTTGTGTACACGCTTGAACAACGCTAGGAAATACTGCGACATTACTTTGAAAATCATGGTAATGTTGCAGAATGTGTGCGAAAATTGCGTACGGATTTTGGAAGAAGAGAAGCACCGTCAGCTCCGTATGTTCGTTATCTTGTGAAAAAAGTGAAATAAACTGACATCCTCATCGACAAACCAAAGCGTGAAAAGCCAAAAACAGTGCGTACACCCGAGAATATTGCTGCTGTGGCAGAAAGTGTGCGTGAAGCGCCATCAACATCAATTCACCGTCGTTCTCAACAATTGAACATTTCGGAGACATCATTGAGACGAATTTTGCATAAAGACCTTGGTATGACGCCATACAAAGTCCAATTGAAAACCCACACGCATACACTGAAAAGCCGATACACCCAAAACGAGTCACTGTTTGGTGCGGATTTTGGTCCATTTTTCTTCGAAAATGAGCAAGGAGTGGCCGTTACAGTCAATTGCGATCGTTATCGGGCCATGTTGAACGAATTTTTCTTCACAAAAATTGAAGAGGAGGATATTGGCAACATTTGGTTTCAACAGGACGGCGCTACGTGCCACACAGCCGAAGCTACACTCGATGTTTTGCGCCCTGTTTTTGAAGATCGCATTATCAGCCGCAGAGCTGATGTTGTTTGGCCACCTCGGAGCTGCGATTTGACACCGTTGGACTATTATTTGTGCGGTGCGGTAAAAGATAAGTTTTACGCCGACAAGCCAGAGACAAGTGACGCTTTAAAGGACAATATTCGTGAAGTCATTGGTGAAATACAGCTGCACACAATCGATAATGTGCTTAAAAATTGCACCGATCGTGTAGGCTACTGCATGGCCAGCCGAGGCAGCCATTTGAATGAAATTATTTTCCGTTATTAGCCGGAAGGATAAGACTAATTACTTGTCAAATTAGACATGAGCTACGTTTTACCATTCACGAAATAAGCACTAGTTGAAAACGTTAGATGGCGGACCCTTTATTATTAAATTTGGGTGGGGTGACCCGTTTAGTTTTTAATTACAGAAAAAGAAAGAAAAAGTAAAGTGAAGATAAAGAGAGATGCAAAAAAAAGACAACGGCAGAAAGAAAAAAACAACACTAGCTTACACCAGACTATCAGAGAAAAGGTCTTCTACGTTATGTAAATTATAATCAAAAAGCCAATTCCTTACAAACCTTTGAAAGCTTCCAGAAATTGTTATTGTTCTAATATATAGAGGGAGCTTATTAAATAACCGGCATGATGAGACTATATTAAAGTTACGAAATGCAAGTGTAGGGAAAGCGGGTAGAGTAACAACATAAAAAAAGTTTTTGCGTATATTGTAGAGAAATTAATCTGTAATTTAAATTTCCTGATCTATTAAAGAACGTTTTCAGCACTTTAAAGCAACACAAATAGCGGACTGGAAGAATTTTCATATCACGAAACAATGGGAAACTTGGACGACGCCGATGCTTGCTGCAAATTTTCCTCACTATACTTTTTGCAAGACTAATAAGGGCTTAATTTTATTAATATACACGCCCCCCCAATATACAATTCCGAACTGGAGTGAAAAATCCCGTAATAAGTGGTTTTAAGTAATTGTTTGGAACGACATTTTTAAGATGGAAAAAATTTCGATAAGAACTTCGAAAATATTTCTTTAAGGACTCTGTATGGCCTGCAAATGACATCCTAGAATCAATTGTGAGCCCATGATATTTAAACTCGTCTACTTTTTCAATTAAAAAGCAATTATCACTGCAATTAAGGCTGCTACAGAAGGTTGAAGCACAATTGCAGCCTACTATTTCATACTTTTGGCAATCTGATGCATGAAAGTAAACCTCCGCATTCATACTCATTGGGGTACCTAAATTAAAGAAACGTTATTTTGATCTTTGTGCTAATGCTCAAATTGTGCTCGGTGAAACAGATTCTTAATAGACTAAGATCCCAATTAATATCGGAGATTAGACCCAAGGCACTGTGAGAGCCATACGAACAGCCAGCATCATCTGTGAAAGCCGTAAATCTACTCCTGAAATTCAGTGAACACAGTGAAATTATATACATGAGAAATAAAATGGCTCTTTCCATTTTCTCCAACAATATAGTATGGTTGACCATATCAAAGGTATTTGTGATATCAAAAAATAATCCAGCAGTGAACTTTTTATCGTCAAGGTTAGAGAAAATATTGGAACAAAAATTTAGAAGGGCGTCTTCGGTAGATTTACCGTACTGAAAACCAAATTTCAGTGGACTGAAATACTTAACCTTATTCAAATAAGGCAATATCCTCTCTTTAATAATCTTTTCAAAAACGTTGCTAAAGGTCGGCAGAACTGAAATAGACCTATAGTTATTCATATCGTCTGTAGAACCCTTTTTAAACATAGGAACTATGTCAGCGCACTTGAGCGCCTTGGGAAAGGTTCCAGTGAATATACTGCGATTAAAAATGACCGCTAGCACATCAACCACAAAGCATACGAAATACCATCAAAGCCACGTGAGTTCGAGTTTTTTAGGGATCCAATTGCTTCTAAGAACTCCAAAGCAGTGATAGGATCGAAGGCAAAACTAATTCTGTAATTTCCTAAATTGCTACATAGAGTGCATCTTCTTTGGGCTGTTTGTATTGGTAGGCTGCTTGTTATTGACGTGAAGTACTTATTGAATACATTAGCAATGTCAAGTTTGTCAGAATGTTTGCAGTTGTTCACCCAAATTGAAAGAGGTTTTCTGGTAGAAGGAGACTTGTTTAAAATATCATTCAAAACTTTCCTTTCTGATTTCAGGTTACCCTAAGCAGAAATGAATTTATTTCGGTAATAGTTATCCCGGCAAAGAGCAATTTTTTTTTAGTTCAAAGCACATCTTTTTAAACTTATTTTCTAGCCTAAGGTTAAGGGGATTCTTAGAGTACTTTATTCTTAGCTTATTTGTTTTTTGTTTACTTTTCCAATAAGTTGACCAGAGATCCAGGGTTTTAGTCTTTTATTAAATTTTGTCAGAGGTTTTGTAGAAGAGCAGTTTGAGATAAGTCTAGTTAGGCAAACAATAAACACATCATAGGAAACAGAAGCATCACTCTCCATGTAAACATCGTCCCAAGACTCATAAATTAGAAGATTTTTTAGCTTCATGAAATCAATTCTTGTCTTTGGTTTTTGGGAGCCATGTACTTCGCTACGGCTGATAATTTTCCTTCGAACAGTGTTTACCAACAGACCTACCATTGAGTGGTCAGTAATGTCATATGTGGAGTTTTCACAGACACTCAATGGGAAGTCTGCAAATCGCCTATAAATGTGATCCAAACACGTACCCAAAGTCAACCTTGTAGGTTCACTAATGAAACTAGCTAAACCATGGGAAGTTAGAAAAGTCAAGTAATTAGTCACCGTTTCGCTACTATGTAAGTCTAAGTGGTTAAGATTAAAATCTCCCAGAATAATTAAGTTTTTTGGTTTCAGTTTGTCCAACAGAAGACAAAATTCTTTTATGAACGCTACAACATTAAACATATGCAGTCGATAGACGGACAACAGAAAAAAATCTATCTGATTAAATCTAACAGAAACCTTTAGAATGTCTTCACTCAGAAAGTCGACACACTCCGCTTCATTTACTATTATTTTTCTTTAATAAAACAGCCAACCCCTCCTGCAGCGTAATCTTCGTTTGGATTCGCAAAGAAAACAAACCCGGCAAATGATAATCGTTAATTTTAAATTCCAAATTTCAGACACAATAACAATATCCGCAATGCAATGAAAAGAATCAATCGAGGTGGATACCAAGAAACGCAAAGTTTCCTCTCAAACTTCTAATATTCTGGTGTACGACAAAACATTTGTTTATGCAGTACATATGAGCTATTTGTAAAGTCATTATCACTATTTGCATAACTTACGAGTATATCGAGGATAGAAAAGTCATCATTAATATCATTAAATTAAGAATTCATTAAATTATTCAAAAGATTGAAACAAGTGCAAGATCATTAAAAGATCTAATCGAGATGACTTTTCCGCACTCCTCTTTCCGCACAAGTATTTGATTGTTTTTAAACCACACAAATTTATAATTTTTCCCCTTCCTTACTTCTTTCGACCGCATGAAGAGAGCTCGGCTGTATGACGTAAGTGAATCGTTGATATACATATATACCGCTTTCCCTTGTGCTGACGATGCTGCTGCTGTTAACGCTCTCGTTATCTTATCAGTCGCGTTAGAAATTAGGTTTCCCTTCTTCTTCTTCTTCTTCTCGCTCATGATCCGTTGCTTCATCGGCAGGTCAATGAACTAAAAAAAGATGATCTATTTGTTTGAATGCCAATTGTTTTGTTCTTTGCTTCTCATATTTTTCATGTACCATCTCTCTAAACCAGCATTAGGAACATCAATTGATAAAGCATTTTTGAATATATTTGCTGGGCTTTGTTGATTGCATTATTGTTGGTGACGTTTGGCACACTAACAATTTCAATGCAGTTGGAGAGATGATGTTGCCAATTTAGTTTACTCTCCAGTGAATTTACCTTCGCTTTCAGCTCCATATTTTCGGTTCGTAGCTCTTTAAGTGAAGCCAGGAAATGATTGTTTGTTTTTCCAGCTTGGTTAGCTTCAAATAAATCATTTGGAGAGTAAATTCAGATTCAACTTCAGTGTGTGTAGGTGTATCTGGATGCGCTGCTGTTGTTTGACCTTTGTTGTTAGATCTTTGGTTACGATTAGCAGAAGAGGACGGCGCACTTTCTTTTATTTCTCCGCATTGCTTATTTTTGTTGTTGATAATTATTTCAGCCATGCGATGTTTCTACTTAAATGCGCACCCCACGACACTCACGAGTTGTATGTACTTAAGTAGAAAGTAAGTAGAGATGCATAACAAGATGCTATAGTAGCATGATAATACTCGTAGATCTGTTCGCGTACTGTCCAAAACTACAAAAAATTACGAACATCTACGAAAAACAGTCCAAAATCCGTTTGCGTACTCATATTTTTCATAGTTTTTCGCAGAAGAGAGCGAAATGAGAGAGTAATTCATTTTCCCTCTTTTGACTATTTTAATCCTGCTGCTTATTTTTATTTGAAACTGTCGTTGGTTTCGTTTTTATTTTGAAATGGAAAAATTTGTTTACTTTGTTTTGCCAAAAATAAGTGAGATCTTAATAGAAAACTAATTAATAATTAAAATTTTATATGGAAAATGGTTTTTAGGAAGTGTTTACAGGCAAAATATATTGAAAAGCACGCAAATGAAATGAAAGTGCTCCCATACACCTTCTGTCATCTATTGTACATATGGCATATAGGTGGACAGTACAAAGCACTGTCAGATGTGTTAAGGCTTAAAGTCTTCGCCCTGAAGTATACGATTTTGGAAAAAAATTGGATAAATTCATTAAAACTTGTTTTTTTAACTCTTTTTTTTTTTGAAAAAAATCAAAATAAAGACAGTTGACTTTTGTCTGTACAAAACAGTCTCAAATCCGTTCGCTTAGTCCGCTTTCATACGTCGCAAGTGTGTAATGCGCATGTTCTGGTTATTTTCTTTTGAATTTTCATTCAGTGATGCGCGAAATAAGTTCTCGAATAACTTGATTCAAAAAAAATTACAACTTTATTGTGCGACTGCACTTAATAGAATGACAATATTTGATCACACAATGTTTTATGATACGTCTCATTTGCAGAGGTGATTGCATGAACTTTATGTGGAGCGGAAGGCTCCCAGACGCTGAGTCGGCAAGTCTGCAGTTCATGCGATCACATGTGCAATCACATCGATTTTGGTGAAAATACAATAAATGTAATTCCGCTGATACTGCATCCGGTGGAGGTAGCGGCACGTGTAGGTTTGATGACTTCAAGGGGCGAGGTGGGGACAGGTAGGAGACGTAACTCCTCCCCCCTTAGAATAGAGCGACGGCCAGAGTGAAGTATGTGAGGCTGGAGCGATAGACTGCAACATGGGGATGTCGTTTCCGACGTTCTTCTTCTTGAACCAGATGATGATTATGGCGACTATTGAGATGATGACCAAGAGCCCAGCTGATGTACTGGTCATGTAGTGAAGATGAAGGGTTCTGGTTCCGAGTGATGATAGTTCTGCTTCTGTTCTGAAGTCAAATTCCTTTAGTTTCTGCAGGCTTAGTACGTCAGTTGTTGAAGCTGCATGTACGTCATTGCTTGGTGGTGGTGGAATATGGACTTCATCCCAAAACGTTTCAGGGTCATCTTCGTACAGCATCCCGTTGATTGTGACACTGCAATTCTTTTAGTGGAGAAGCGCTGTACCTTCTATGGTTGTAGCTTGAGTGCTGCAAGTAGATTTGATTAACGTATTTTTTACATTAATGAATAATATAAAATTCGGCTCTGGCTCAGAAATGCTCCTGATCTTGCCCACGTCGTTTAGTGGACAATGTGCGGCTTTGTTCCTCATGAGATTCCCCAGGCATTCGGATGCGGTTACTTCTTCTTCGTCTTGTTGTTGGGGGCAATAGTATGTACCTGCTACTTTGGGGCAAAGTGCGCTGTGTTGTTGTATATACTTAGTGTTATGTATTATATAAGGTTTAGTAACTATAAGTTTGGTTTCGTTAATTGGTAGTGGGATAATATGATACATATGATATTTTGTTGGTGTAAGGTATGGTATCTGTATGTTAAATATTAAATTCGTGCCATTATAATAGGCTTGCAGTCTTAGGAATTCATAGATCTGCTCAGTAGAAATCGTTTTAATATTTTGTTCTTCTAGTTTCTTTTGAATTAATTTTAATTCATCTGGATTTAGTATGAATTTTGGTATGATATTAATTTTACTTAGAATTACCGCTTCAGCGAGGTCGGAAAGATGGTTAGTTAATAGGTCAATATTGTAGTTAATTTGATTAAGGAATTGCATCTCGAATAGTGTGTCTTCCTCACGTCTGATTGATGTTGTGGAAGTTCGAGATAGTTCTTGCAGGTCCTAATTGGAGTGTTAATATGCTCCTGTTTTTGGGTACGTTGTAGATTTCGATTAGTTGGGAGGATATGGATTGGAAACTGGAAAGGGATAAAGGTTAGAAGGATGCTGAATGCAGTATTCTATTATTTACAAGATAAAAAAAAATATATTGGATAGCCTCCGTTATCATATGCCGTGATAACACTATCATGTTTACGCTCATATTCCGTGAACGTATTGAGAATGTGTATTTATATATAATTTCAAAACAAATGTTAACGCTCATATGCCGTGAACGATACATAGTTTTCGAAATATGGTATACATGTTTATGTATTTATTTTAATTTTTTTTTTTTTTTTTGTATGTTTTTTTTTTTTTTTTGTTGAGAATGTGTTATATATAATTTCAAAACAAATGTTAACGCTCATATGCCGTGAACGATACATAGTTTTCGAAATATGGTATACATGTTTATGTATTTATTTTAATTTTTTTTTTTTTTTGTATGTTTTTTTTTTTTTTTTTTTTTTTTTTGGATAGCCTCTGTAATCATATGCCTTGATTACGCTATCATGTTTACGTTCATATGCCGTGAACGTATTAACTAAAATTACATAATTACATATTTAGTCATTTGATTCATATTTGTATATTTGGTTTGTGTTGTATTTGTTTAAAGGATGGTTATGTCAGTTTGTTTCTCCTCCTTAATTTACATTTATGAAGTTTTTTGTTGGCTTTTGTTATTATAACGAATTTATCGCCCTTTTTGGTTATGTGCTTTGAGAACCGAGGCGTAAGCTTATTTCGCCTCGCTTCTTTCCTGAAAACGACCTCATCCTCCCCAATCTCCTCTGGTTCTTCCCTGGATATGTTTAGTTTTTCGATCCTATCAGTTGTTAGTTTCTCTACTCTTTCATGAATCTTGGGATAAATTTCATTAAGAAATTCGTTAAGCTTGGTGATATAGTCATGTTCATTAGAAAAGTCTAATTTTTTGTAAAATTTGTAGGGTCTGCCGAAAAAGATCTCATAAGGGGTATGTTTTGTGTTTGAGTGAATGGCGTTGTTATACGTGATGAAAGTCTCTGACAGTATTTCTTCGTGTTCTGTCGTAAGCTTTTGTTCTTTTCTCTTTGACAAAATGAGTCTGTAGATTTCCGTCAAAGTAGAATGTAGCCTTTCCACAGGGGCATTACTACTTGTTTGCTGGAATGACGTGAAGTGCAGTTCTATATTGAATTGATTGCAGAAATCTTTGAAGATGGTTGCTATGAACTCAGACCCCTGGTCACATACAATTTTTTTCGGAATACCATATAGACTTATGAATATTTTGAATGATCGAAGAATAGTGATACTGCTTCTACACGTCAAAGTGTATCCGCAAGCGAAACGAGAAAATTTATCTATTACAGTCAGAATTTGGTTATTGTTTATTGTATATATATCTATGTGAATAATTTCTAAAGGTTTCAAGGGGATTTCGGGTTTCCTGAATTTGGGTTTCGGGGGATTTCGATCATATTTGAGAAGTTTACACTTTTCACAATGATTAATAATTTTCGTGACTATATTTTTCATGTTAGGGAAGAAATATTCGCGCTTCAAATGAAGGTATGTCTCATTTATGCCACGATGATTTGACTTCTCGTGGTAATCACTGATGATTTTTTCTTGCTCATCGTCGGCTCTTACATCTGTCAAGATTTCAGTGCATCGTATGAGACGAAACATTTTGCTATGGGAGAAGTATTTAGAAAATGTTGATTGTACAATTGAGAAAATTTGGTCATTTGTATATATAGCTGTTAATTTCCTACATGGGAAGAATTTCTTGAAAATATCTATCATTTCACTTTCATCAAAGATTGGTCTACGTATAACACGCCGTTGTTTGTTCCGGAATAAATTTTCGAGTGTCATCGGGCAACCTTTATCACTGGCCTCTAACACTACCTGTATACTAAACTCGTTCAGAGGTTTTTCGGATATATATACCCGTCATTTAAATTCTCTTGCGCACTGTGAATTGTATCCAAATCTTCCTCATTATTGTACAATTCTCGCTCATCATCTGGGTTAGTGATCTTGACACGACTTAGGGCATCAGCGTTCGTATTTGCTTTTCCCTTTTTATAGACGATTTCGTAGTCAAATTCTTCGAGCTTAAGGCGCCAACGCACAAGTTTGGAATTCGGTTCCTTAAGGCTCATTAACCATGTGAGGGGCCTATGGTCGGTTACTATTTGGAATTTTCGTCCAAATAAGTAAGGTCGAAAGTACCGAGTAGCCCAGATGATGGCTAATAATTCCTTCTCGATCGTCGAATAGTTACATTCGGCGGTGGAGAGTGTACGACTGGCGAAGCATATTGGTTTATCATTGCCGATTTGTCCTTGGGACAACACGGCTCCGAGTGCAATATTGCTCGCATCTGTTGTGAGGATGAAAGGTTTGTTAAAGTCTGGATATTGTAAGATGGGATCATTAGTGAGCAAATTTTTACAAGTTTCAAAAGAATCGCGATATTTTTGGTCTAAGGTAATATCCGATCCTTTCTTCAAACAGTTTGTTAAAGGCTTAGTAAGTTTTGCAAGATCCTTGATAAATTTACGATAATAACCGATTAGACCTAAGAAGGATTTTATCTCGGTTCTAGTTTTTGGGATAGGGAAGTTTTTAATAGCATTAATTTTCGCGGGGTTCGGTTTGATACCCTCAGGGGTAATGATATGCCCTAAGAAGGCTATTTCTTTTTGCAGGAATTCACACTTATCCATCTGTATTTTAAAATTTGCTTGCCGGAGTCTATCGAAAACGCGTTTTAGATTTTCAGAATGTTCTTGTAGTGAAGTAGAGAAGATGATTATATCGTCCAGATAGACGAAACAGATTTTTCCTACCAGTTCTCTTAACACGTTGTCCATCACTCTTTGGGAGGTTGATGGAGCGTTTTTCAATCCGAAGGGCATTCTGAGATACTCATAATGACCTCCTTCGACTGTAAACGCGGTTTTTGGTATGTGTTTGCCGTCCATTTCTATCTGGTGAAATCCGCTGGCCAAGTCTAGGGTTGTGAAGTATAAACACTTCCCTAGTTTGTCCAGTATTTCGGCAATGTTGGGGAGAGGGTAGCGATCAGAGATTGTTTTTTCGTTCACTTTTCTATAATCGATAACCATTCTCCATTTCTGCTTTCCGCTGGCATCCAGTTTTTTGGGAACAATCCAAACGGGAGAACTCCATGGAGAATAACTATGTCTTATAATCCCCTGCTCCAACATCTTCGAAATTTGTTCTTGCACCTCTTGTTTATGCACAAAGGGGTACCTGTAGGATTTCACGTAGATAGGAACGTCATCCGTTGTGTTGATTTGGTGTTTGATCTGGTTTGTGAACGTTAGCGGTTCACCTTCTCTATATATTATATCCTTGTACTCCTTGCAAATTTTTAGTATTTCTTTGCGTTCTTCTGGATTCATGTGGTCTGTCCTGATTAGTTCTGCAATATTCTTTTGGGGCATCATTCCTTCAGGGTCCATATTGAAATGATTGATTTCTATGAAATCTAAGGGGTTGTATGATTCTGCATCAAGTTCAGTTTCGACCATGAATGATTGTTCCTCGTCCGAGTAGTTTACGACTTCCACGGTGCTGAACCCATTTTCTGCCTCGTACAGTCCTTCACTTACGAAAAGAAGAGGATTGATTTCGATCGAATTCAGGAGAATGGTGCCTTGTTTTTTGTCCACGGGTAGTTTTACAAGTAGCTTGGATTTTTGTGGTATGACTATTACTTTGGACGATTGGTTGATCTTAATATTCAAGGGGTTTGTTGAGCTTTTAGTCAATAAGATTTTCTTTTCTAAATCAATTTTTGCATCTAGAGAAAGGAGAGAGTCGATGTCTAATAGCCCGTCAAAGAATGAGTGAAATTTGAATAGGAGAAATTTAAAGGTTCCTTCCTGATTGAATTCTGAGAAGATAGGAAGAATTGCTTGTTTTTGCAATTTATAGCTTTTGAATACGGTAGTAATTGTAACTTCATTGCACAACGTTTGTTTATGCAATGGTATGAACTCAGGGTTTATGAATGATACAGATGCACCTGTATCTAAGAGAAATCGGAGGGGCCTACCGAAGGGTGATGAAATGTTTATGAAAGGTAAATTTGTGGGGTATCGTTCTAAGTTTACGTAGCCTGTCGGTTGTTCGAGGCTCGCGTTGAAAAATTTGGGGAGTCCTGAATATTTGTTGCATCATTATTAAAATAATGATCTAATTGTTGGAGAGTGTTTTGTGATAATAGCCCTCCCGTATCTGTTTTATTAACTTCGTTGAAGTTGAAGTTAGTATTACGCGTTTGTTGGCTAGTTTTGAATTTTGGATTGCTAGGGGTTTGCTGGGGGCGTTGAGGGGGTTCTTGACTTTGGGACCTATTGAACTGGGGATTATAGAATCTGTTTACCGGTCTTTGGAATTTTGACTGATTGATTTGATTACCAGCAGATGGACGAGGGTACCTATTATGTGATTGCCACTGATTCGGGTGTGGAAGGTTTGTTCTTGGTTGCTGGTAAGATTGTAGGTAAGGTGGATTGTAAGGTTTATGTCGTCCAAATTGGGAAACTTTTTGGTACGATATATTTTGTTCCTTTATACAATACGAAAATGCAGCAGCCAGTGTGTCGGGTTGCATTGTTCTTACTCTTGAACCTAATGGTTCGTTTAACCCGCACAAAAACGAATTCAGACACATTTCGGCGAATAGTTCCTTTTTTTGCTGCAATAACATTTTGATCATTTTCATGGATCAAAATGGTATTACAAAGGGCCGATTGTAGTTCGATAATTTCCCCATGGAATGACTCAACCGTTTTTGAATTTTGCCTTACACCATGTAAATCTCTGATGAGCGACGTTTCCGTCCGCTTATCAGAATAGTGTAAAGTTAAATTCCGCTTAATATCATCCCAATTTAAGGGTGTTCCGTACATGTTTAGTATTTCGTTGGCTTGTCCGATGATTTTATTTCGGATAGTCCTTAGCAGAATCTGGCCGTACGGAGTATTATCCGTACCTCTTATGTAGAGTAATATTTCTTCTACATTGTTTAGGAACTCATAAAGTAACCGAGGATTTCCTTCGAACGTAGGAAGGTCCTTGATCGCGTCGGGTATTCTTAAAGAGTTAAATATCTCGTTGTGATTTACGACAGTAGGAGGAGTAGGAGTAGTAGCCATTTCGGTTTGATCTCCAGAAGAAATTGAGGACAAGGAGGGGTCTTCAAGATTATTTTGAACACTTTTTTCAGGAATAGAAGTCAAACTTTTTGATAACCGCCTTAAATCGTATGGGAGGAATCTAGTTTTAGGTTTGTTTTTTCCTGACATTAGATTTATTATTTGGACAATATAGTGCTTCTTATCGTTAGTAAATTATTGTGATAATAAGGTTAATAATACTTAAAAGAACAACAACAACAACAACACTTACCACAAGCAGCAGATCAGCATGCCAATCATCTGAAGGTCCATTCTTTTGCTGGTTTTGGTTAACGTGGTAAAGGGTTAAGACCCGCCGGTCGAGTTTCACAGGATTTTATTACTATATTTTCTCTTCTTTATTTTTATCTTTATTTATTTTAATTTTTTTTTTTTTTTCACGGTGTTTTTTTTTTCAGTTTTTGTCCACAAGTTTATTTTTCACTGTTGGCTGATTTGCTTTGGCTCTTTGAGTATCTTAACTATTTTAGCACTGTTTTATTTATTTATTTATTTTTTATCCTATCATTTTGTGTTTGAACAACGGATTGAACGAACGAACGAATTTCCAATTTTCGCGTTATACTATTTTACTGTAATCGACTGTGAATTAAACGACCGTCCACGTATCCTACCGACTGCGCCAAATAAGTTCTCGAATAACTTGATTCAAAAAAAATTACAACTTTATTGTGCGACTGCACTTAATAGAATGACAATATTTGATCACACAATGTTTTATGATACGTCTCATTTGCAGAGGTGATTGCATGAACTTTATGTGGAGCGGAAGGCTCCCAGACGCTGAGTCGGCAAGTCTGCAGTTCATGCGATCACCTGTGCCATCACATCGATTTTGGTGAAAATACAATAAATGTAATTCCGCTGACACTGCATCCGGTGGAGGTAGCGGCACGTGTAGGTTTGATGACTTCAAGGGGCGAGGTGGGGACAGGTAGGAGACGTAACTCGCGCAACTCTAGATGAAGACTTTCCCCTTCTTTGAGTTTGCATGTTATTTGACAGTTCTCTTTCATTTTATCTTTGGCGCTCAGTCTTTCATAATTGATAATGAGCCCCCTTGTTAATTCTTTGGTCCATTTCAGTTCATCCGCCATACTGAAATGTTGCGCTCGTAACACAGCGAAAGAAGTAATGAAGCAAATGCGAAAAAGAAAGAAGAAGGAGAAAAAGAAATGTCAAAAACTTGCAATGAAATTGCTACCCACAGGCAGTGGGAATTTGGTTAATTGGGTATTTTTTGTTTCATTATCCCTCCCTTTTGCACTCACTTGAATCTTTCGAAACATGCGACGTATGAAAGCGGACTTACTTTTTAACAAATGTTCTCTTTGAGAGAAAATTGTATTCCCACTACTCCGGAGTCTCAAATCCGTTCGCTTACTTTTTAACAAATGTTCTCTTTGAGAGAAAATTGTATTCCCACTACTCCGAATTTAATAGTTTTTACATACTCGTATTTCGTCCAAAATCTACGCGAACAGACCTAATGTTGCGAAATGTTATGGTTATGGTGCGGGGGCGTTCAGTGTGGATAATGCCAGAGAGATACATAACATAACACCTGCCCCCTTAAAGTAAAGATTATGGTCTACTAATCTGACGTGGAAAATCCTTCTTTTAAGGATAAGGGTTGTCTGCCTCTGGGAACTACGTGACTTCATATACGAGGCGCAGTTTCAGGAATGGAGTAGTTTTCGGCTTCAGAACGATAGTAGATTTTTATTATTGCAGACATCTTGGTTGTTCTTCTTCTCGGCTTACACTATGAGTGTGTATAGTCCAATACAAGAAAATAATTTGTGTAGTATAGATAAATCAATTATTAGAAGCTGTACTGAAATAAAAAAACAGTTAGTATGTGTTAGTGAATGCGGGTTTCTTAATAAATGATTGGTATGATGTTGAAGAATATCAATTCGATGAATTGCTTATTTTAAGTCGTCACGTTGTTTACGTGAACTGGCGACAGTAGAATATCGCTGATATTTTTAGATGAGTTCCTTGTAACGTAGCAATCGTCATTCAGTATATTGACTTCGGGCATAACGTTTCAATATTCAGTAGTAATCTTTGCATTAGCAATTATGATAGTCATGAGTCATAGTGAATAGGTTATTTTTTCTACTAGTATTTTCTAATCTTTCTTTCAAAGTAAAACTTGCACTGTATCGCAACTTTGTTCAGAAACTACAAAGGACTTTGTATACCTAAATCGTATTCGTCAATTTAACATTTTCATTTATAACACAGCGGGGCAAGGTTTTCTTAACATGAATATTTCTGTACAGTTACTTGAAATAATAATGAAAAGCAAAACTGTCCCGTCACGTCAACTACTCGTGTTATTGTCGCATTTATGAAAGCTACCTTCATGTGTTAAGTGCACCAATTATTCAATTTAGTTGTCTTGCTCAGTCGTTTGGCAATCGGGGTAATTTAAAAAAGTGATTTAAGTTGTGTTGAGATAGATCTAAGTGAAAGTAAAATAAAATCTATAAATTAAATATGGAAAAAATCGGTGGTCGCACTTTTGAATATTGCCCCAATAACTTTTATTATGTGTGGTCAATATATTGTAAAGGCCCAAGGAAGGGCTGTAACTAAAAAATTAAAGCAGGCTTATCAACTTTATTTTAATCGTTCTATAAAAGAAGGCAAAGAATGGATTCCGAAATTGTCTTGTATCTCGTGTTATTGTATGTTACACTTATCGAATGGTAAAATGGGTGAAAGACGATGCCGTTTGCTATTCGAATGATTTGGCGTGAATAAGTGAATCATTATGATGACTGTTATTTTGTCAAAGAATTTTCAAAAAAAAATTAGAAACAAAATTGAATAACCTAAAGTAGCTTCTGTGTCCATGCCAACACATCATAGTGAAGATTTTCCTGTGCCCATACCAAGAACAAAAGAACAAATGATGAGGATGACCGTGAGGAAAATTATGCGCTAGAGAAGGAAATATCCAAGTATGCACCTCCTAGAAGTTCATTGAAAGAGCCACACATGATTCAGCAGCAAGAATTGAATGATTTGTCTCGTGACTTAAATTTATCCATCAGACAGTCTGAAAATCATTTAGCTACCTTCTTCACACAGAACGCATCCATATGCTACTGTAACGAGATTAACGGATTGATGAATGAATTAGGGATCACTCACAGAACAAATGAATGGCGTCTCTTTATTGATAGATCTAAAACGAATTTAAAAGCAGTTTTTCTAAATAATGGTAGCGAATATTCCCCCATACCTGTTGCATAGTCAATCACTTTAAAATAAACATACGACACTGTGCAATTTATATTAAACTTAATAAAGTATAGGGACTTAAGTTGCAAAATTTGTGCTGACTTAAAAGTGATAGCCTTGTTACTAGGATTACAAGGTGGCTTTACAAGGTATTGCTTTCCCCGATGAGATCGGAATTTGTTGCTGGACAATCAAATATCAAATATTCACCTCTGATTGAGCTACAAAATGTTCTTCTTCTACCTTTACACATAAAGCTGGGTTTAATGAAGAATTCTGAAATGTTAGTCGCAAAGTTGTTGAAAACTTATAAGGATTTAGGTTGCAGAATGTCATTGAAAATGCAGTTCGTGCATTCACATTTTCATTTTTCTTTTCCAAAAGAACTTGGAACAGTGAGTGACGAGCAAGGAGAACGCTCTGACCTGGACATAAAGACGGTCGAAGAACGTTATCGAGGTCGGTGGAATGCAGCCTTGTTAGCGGATTACTGTTGGTCTTAAATGCGAGAAGATTCAACAAGTCACAAACGTGTAAGCCGAATCATAGAATACATGTTTTATAATAAATAAAAATTACAAATATTTATGTTTTAGGATGAACTAAAAAGTGTTGGTAGGTGTTCCAGCGTCAGAGAATGAGAATCTTGAGGAGGTACTAGCTAACATTTGTTCAACTCTAAATGTTACAACTCCAGCCATAAAAATGTATTTAGAGTAAAACCTGCCATCTCCAAAGGGAAATTCTCTTCGTATGATGGCACAAGTATTATTGTTAACCCATATTCTCCTGGCGTCCTCATATGAGGGCGCAAACAACGGTACTTTAAATTTTATATGAATTGGAATCGTTCAGGTCTAGTTATGTTTCAAACTGTTTATTGGTTAGAGTACCTAAATGTTATTCTTATAGAGAAATCGCAGTTCGTGGGTAAAATTTGCATAGTACAGACGTATTGCTCAACCAAAAAGGTAGGGTTTCGTGAAAAGTGCTGTTATTATGGCTTCATCAAAAAGTAAGTTATAATTATTGTAATTGTTTTTAAATCTTTCTTTAATCTTGCACATTATTTGGAATATGTGAAAATTATGTGTTTCAAGTACAAAAGTTTAAGTAATATATTGTTATTCAGTTACACGAAATTTGCTGGTGAATTTAGGTGTCCTTATATGATGACACTCGGGGATTGTGTATACATATCGTTTTATTTTTTTCAATGGATTAGATGTTTGATACTAACTGAAGTTCTGGACATGTTACAGCATGAAGCTGATACTCCAGACGTTTTCATTGATCTACCGGCTGTGAGTGTCCTATCAGACAAGGACTCAGACGAAGAGGATGGAGTGAATATCGAGAGATTGTCCAGTAATCAACTTATGATTCCAGCTGAAGTAAAAGTTAGGAAACAAGAAGATGCACCTAACCCTGAAGATAAAAATATAAAAAAGGGAAACAAGTGAGACCAAAAACGACTTACACAAATTACCATGGAAGATGGGCGGAAAAACAATTTAGCCAGCTGAATTTCCTATCGTTGCCACAGACGATATTGGTGAATTAATTTCTGTGTAATATTTTGAAATTTTTTTTCATGATCTTTTGCTGCAAATAATTATAAATAGATGCAAGGGCAGAATATTGCTTATCAAAAAATGGGCCGCGAATATAACTGATAAAAACTTAGCTGAGGACATTTTTTGCAATTCTATTTCCATCCGGATATAATCAACTTTCAAGTAAGGCGAATTACTGGAGTTCAGGCACAGATATGCGCAATATTGCAATCTCAGATGCTATGAAAAGGGACATATCTGATAATATCATGAGGTTTCTTAATTTTCAACCAAATTTAGACTTAACACTAGAAAGAACAGACCCGTCAATTTGACGGTTTTTGATTTTCACACGTCTATGTCTTTGTATCGGCTTGACATGTGATAAAATCGCTTTCTGAATTTTATTATTTCATTATTTTGTATGTTCTTGCAAAATATTAGGTTGCGAGGTTAAACTGGTATTAAGATAAAGTAATCAAGATAATGCCGCCAAGATGATGACTATATACATATATCTTATGTTATTTGAAGTGTTTACATGGGGCTGAATTACGACATCAGTGACTGAACTCAGTTTTTTTATGAAATTTTATTGTGGATTGACGTGTTGTATAGGTAAAATTATTATCGAATTTTTATATTGAATTTGTGGAGTGCATTTTTGATTTTTTTTATTTTATTTATAATTTCATAGTTTCATTGACTTGATGATGGCCTACTACCAAAATTTTTGTACTGAATCAGAAATACTAAAACTACTCAACAGACTTCAATCTATTGAAGAAGTTAACAACTTCTGGTAAGTGGGATTGAGGACGAAGTTGTTAACGACCAAGTACAGGATCCTGATTGTTTACCTACAGTTACAGCAAGTGATTCGAATGAAGACTCGGAGTCTGAGGTGGAGATCGCTAGTGTTCCTGATATTTCTCAAGTTCGAGATTTTCTACAATTCCAGTTGTTGGGAACAAAGCAGTTGGTGTGGATAAGACTGAAAGGATTTGCATATTAAACAGTCCTGAGCCAAATACATCTGGCTAAAGAGGACGCCGAAGTCATTAGAATGTATTGACAGTATTTCCTGGACCTACAGCTCATGCTGAAAGAAACGTGCAAAATAAAAATTAATAACTGCATGGAGATTATTCATTGACGAACCAATTTTACGTCATATAAAATTTTGCATAGAAATTGAAGCTAGGCAGAAAACCAATAATGAGAACTGGACCTTGGCTTTTGAAGAGTTGGATAATTTCTTAAGATTAGTCTATGCTAGAGTTGCTAATAATGCAAGTTCAATACACTTAGATCTTATGTGGTCAACACAATGGGGCCCGCCAATCTTTCATAAGGCAATGGAAAAACCGATTCAAGGAAATTTTAAAATATTTACGCTTTGACTTGAGGAACACTAGATCATATCGCCTACAGACGGATAAATTTGCTCTAGCATCCACCATTTAGAATAAATTTATTGATAATTGTCAACTAAATTATACGCCAGGAGAAAACCTTAGTGCTGATGAGCAACTTTACCCTTGTAAAACACGGTGTCCATCTATACAATACATGGCAAACAAACCAGATAAGTTTGGTATCAAATTTTGGTTTCTGATGTAAACTCAAACTACTTGTGCAATGAATTTCCGTATTTAGGTCGAGAATTTTTTCGAACAAATCAGCAGTCACTACCCGAGTATGTATTTCTAAAATTAGCAGAACCCTTTTTGAATCAAGGGCGTAACATTACCATGGACAATTTTTTTACGTCCAACAAATTAGGAGAAGAATTAAATGTCAAAAGAAATAGCCTGGTTGGAACCATACGAAATGCTCGAAGAGAAATTCCAAAAGTGTACAAATCTATTCGTCTCCATCGTTATGATTCTTTTATATAAAAAAGCAATAATAACAAAACGTTGACTGTTTACCAAGGAAAGCCTGAAAAGAAAGTAATGGTTCTAAGCGCTTTACATCCAGATATGACAATTGAAACTGGTCCGAAGAAATTACCCGAATCAGTAACCATCTACAGCAACATAAAATATAGAGTTGACGTGATCGATGCTTTGACAATATTCTGTCCGAGCTAGCATTAGAAGATGGCCTATGCATGTGCTGTACAATGTGATAGATATGGCTACCCTCAATTCCTGAATAATCAAAATTTCATTTTCCAACTTGTTCAAGAATTGACAAAAGTAAGAGAATCTGCAGCAAAACATGAACTAACAACTGCTGGACCATCACAAGCCGCTCCTGCAGTCTCTATCATTCAAAAAAACAAAAGAAAACAGTGTCAAATCAATGCAAATTGCAAGAAAAATCGGTCATCAGAAAGTTGTGGAGAATGTACTAAAGTTATTTGTGTAAAATTTGTCAAAAGTGTAAGAAAAATATGTGTCAAATATCAACCTATGTAAAATAAATATTTTAACAATAAAAAGTAATATTTCCAAGATTTTTTTACATCTCTTTTGATATTATTGCATTTATAATAATGCGTTTTCCATATAACCGTCAAATTGACGGTTCTGGTCTTTATAGTTGCACAAAAATTCTGGTCTTTCTAGTGTTAAACTTCTCTAGTGTTAGACTTCTTATATCACATATGCAAAAAAAATGTATGAAATATTATGTATCAGCGGGGCCTATTTCACACGATGAAGCTATGGTGGAATATTTTGGAAAGCATAGCTACAAACAAGCTATTCAAAACAAGCCCATTCGATTTGGCTACTAAGTGTGGTGTCAAAATGTGTCATTTGGATATCCAGGGAAAGACTTATTACGGTGGCGAGGAAATGGAAAGCAAATTTAGAAAATGTGCCTCTACAATACTTCATTTGTTAGACGGATGTCCCCTTAGCAAGTCTTTTTTTCCATATTATATTTACTGCGATAATTTATTCACGTCATTCGGATTGCTTGATGAATTGAAGCAGAGAGGCTACAATTGCACCGTAACTATACGAGCCAACCATTTAGGGAATGATTACTGTCTTTCTGATACCAAACATTTCGTGAAAGAGAAAAAATGTTATACAGAAGTTGCTACCCTACAGTACAATAACACCAACATTTGTTTGACAAGATGGAAGCACAACGCAGTTGTCTCTGTTGCTTCTATTTGTTTTGCATGTGATCCTGAAGGAAGTGTTAAAAGGTACAGCAAAAGTGAAACAAAACAATGTTTTCGTTGACATTCCTCATGCGATCCAAAACTACAATCGAAATATGGTTGGGAAAAAATGGTGGTGGTCATTATTCCCATGGATGCTAGACGTTTCGGTACAAAGTGCATGGTTGCTTACACAGTCGAAAACTGCAAAAAAATTGACGCAGAAAAATGTTTGTCGAGATTTGGCCATGTCCCATTTATTGCAAGCGAGAAACCCACCAAAAACCGGCAACATACCGAAACTACTACATAGAGTGCAAGTGATTCGATTTGACCAAATGGGATACTATGTCAAAAAAAAAAACTGAAAATAATAAGCAAAGAGGAAGCGCTGGAGACAACTGCGAGTCAAAATTCAGGACTGACTGCTGTAAGTGCAATGTTGGTCTATCTATTAGCTGTTTTCTGCCATACCATACTATGTTATGGGTTGTAGTGAGCAGGTTTTCGTTCGCTGGTAATTACAAATATTCTTCCAACCATCATTAGCACCTGTTCATATCTTGGCACCATCGACGGCAGCAATAATTTTGGTCAGCGGGTTACCAACCCGGCAGGCAATTTCCGGTTCCCAGGTTCAAATCTCCGTTTCAATTTCTCTAGATTCCACTTTGCGCGATCATAGTATCGTATGATATCCCTCGGTAAGGATTAGCGGATGTAGAAAATCAGGAGATGTGGTCTGATCTGATGAACCAGTTGAACAAGAAAAAAAAACGGATCATGGTAGGTGGTACGAGTTTGAAGAAAACAGGCGACTGGTAGGGCGTGGGAAAATGGTAAGGTTGCGATTGAAAGTGAGAGTCAGTTAGAAGGAGTCAGGCAAGCAGTTCGGTAGTCCGGTGAAAAAAAAAATATTTAGCAGTTTAATAGAAAAGGAATACAGAAAAAAAAGTCAAGTAAATTAAATTAAATTTGAGATGCCGGTAGTGAATTAATACACAAAAAAAAAGACTTAAAAAAAGGGAATAGGAAAAAAAAACAACTCAGGGAGGAGTTTGACAGTGCGAGTGATAGGAAGCCTCTCAAGTTTTTTTTTTTTTTTTTTTTTAAAAGAGTATTTAAAACAAAAAAAAAAACCAACATATGCATAACGAAAAAAAGGAACCGCGAATTTAAAAGCGCCAGGCAACAACCTGAAAGACAAAAGTGACAAACTAGTTCGGTACCACAGAGGATAAGTGAAGATCCAAAAGATTTTGTCGGTTAAATAAATCGAACTTTTATATTTGTCGAGCGCCTAAACGAATTCGTAAAATGAACTCTGGCCTAAAAGATACAAGGCAACTAGTGGCGCTGTAGAAGTGTGTTCTAAGCAGAGACAAGGAAGCAGCTGTAGACGTGCTGAACGAGACGAAGATACATATGCTAAGCCTATATGTAACTACAAGTAATATATAAATATATCCACCTAGTTATACCTATGGTATTCCGCTTACGTAGACACGGTTAATATCGGAATTAAATTGAAAGGTCGTTGATTAGCGGGTGGTTTAATTCGATTTCGTAAAAGCAACGCTTGGCGCGGAGAACGGTTCAAATACGGGTTCTGTATTTTTTTTTTCTTGAAGATTTTGTATTTAATATAAGTTTAAGGAGTGGAATTGTTTAGTTGAGACCTATTTGTAAGTTAGTGTTTAAGTTGTTAATTTGATTTGAATTAAAGAAAAAAAAGAATTATAACGTTGTAGTAAATAGTCGTTTATAATTTATTCTTCTTGGTTGAAATCGGTTCCTCGGCACGGGGAAAAAGAAAACGCGAATCCCCCATTTAGTGGCGATTCTGGATGTGGGTAGTAGGACGGAAGTGCAATCGCGTGGCGCCCATTTTAACACCTTAACCCATGACCACTCTCTGTGGTGGTCGGGCACTCTTCCGTTGTACGGCGCGTTAAACGGAGAATTCGGCGGTAACAACTATACAAAACTAATGCTTTTTAAACATTGAACTTTTTTTAAAATTGAATTTTCCTTTAGTTTGTGAATTATAATCTTATGAATACTATAAAAAAAAAGTTATATATTTTTACGTATATTCTCCGAGCATCTCATATGAGGACACCCCCTAACTCCACCCATGGGCCTTATTTTTTTTATGCATATTTTTAGTTTAGTTTAGTTTAAACCATTTCAAGGCATGCTGTTGAATTTCGACAAGTTTGTGTAAGTATTTCTTGCCTTCGGTGAATAAAAGTTAAAGCTAGTATTATTAGAGTGAGTTGTTGATGAAGCTAAGGTTAATGGGCAGGAGTGCATTAAATGATCATCGGTATTCTGAACAGCAAAGTGTGATGTCGTCCATGATATTCACCATAGGTGCGTGTGTTGGGGCACTTGATGAGCTGATGGTTATACGCTGAACAATTTAAACAGTAATTAAGATTGACGAATGGGGTGATGGACTTCACAGATACTGCATTGATAAGAAACGATTTGGTTAGCCTTTTTGGTTTTGACACGGATGGACCGGGAGTGCTTGAAGTTGTTGGATTGAACTGGGTTGAGTAGTACTTTTTTTATTGATATAAGCGTTGTCTGTGAAGATGTTCTTTCAGTTTGTGATATGTTCTCTTCAATTGTTCGAATGCGAATGTCGATGCAGTTTTTAATCTCCTTGAAGTTGGGAACATTTTTACTTTGACCGGATGATTGCACCCAAAATTCACGGGTATCGTGAGGCTATTTTTCGGAGAAATAGTACACTGAGATAGGTTCAAAATGATTAAGTTTAAAGCCCAAAGATTTTAAAACACAGACACACTCTTTGCATACATTCAAAAGGTGGCTTAAACTGGCAGTGCTCTTGGTTTTAGTGGCTTGAAACTATGATCATGCGCTTTTGGAAGAGGATTCAATTATTATCATAGCGCTCGCACATCAATTTATAGGCCTCATCGTAATTACTAGCTTGCAATGGTACTTCGCCGATGACTTTGACGGCATCGCCTGTTAGTGAACTTCTGGATATTTCCTAAAGCAGTATTTGAGTGTATTATGGGGTCATACAAACTGTGAAATGATGACCAATTAATGTAGGTTCACTCGAAGGCGGGGATGATGATAAAGGGTAATCTAACGTAAGAGTTTTCTTGTGACATGCTTTCCGTATTGGTTAATGTGCAGTCGTATAAACTAGCGGACGTGGACGCATGGTTGGGTTCCGCAGGTGGTATCAATTTTGATAAATCCCTTTCTATTTCTCCGGAGGCTGCTATGTACATTTCTTCCAACGCTGTCGCCAGATCCTCTTTGTAACTTGTAACATCGTCAAATTCACAAATGGTTTGAATTAAACTCCCGATATTGGCCCTCCAGTCCAGTCGACGTATGAAACACGCGTACGTGTGTCAATCTTGCGGGAATTTTCGGTGATTGACAGGGCTTTTTTCCACGTGTTCGATCAGTTGTTTCTGCTATGTATAAAGCCTGCGAACACCGAACTTTTTTGTATTTTTTGACGGATTTGACATTTCGGTACTCGAAACCTCACTTTAGCACACGCGGAAAACATAACTTTTACGATGAAAGTACACTAATGAATGGGTATGCAATATTAATTGTACGATAAACTAGTAAAATAGAACAAACATCCTGGGTTTGTATACTATTAACTGAGTTTATTACAAAAAAAAAGATACGGATAAGAAATATAATGAAACACGAGGTGGATGATGACGAAAGCTTGCCGATCGGAAAGAACGATTAAGAATGAGAGCGATTATGACGTCGTTAGCCATTTTTAAGGGATGTTGGGTGATGTGGAATGAACTTAATCATGGATGTAATGCATCCAGTCTAAAACTGTGATCACTGTGATACATTCAGTCCGAACAATCTTGAAGACCTAGGACCTAGGACCTAGATTCGGTCACTTCACTGTTTTTTCGTTTTGCAAAAGACGTCAACTCCACTCATTTTCAACCTTTCAAAGTGCCTTCACTTATAGACGTTTTCTTATTTCTGAAACTGACTTGGTAGCACACTATTTCTTCACCTGGATTCTCATACCATGACATGATTACTTTTTTTTTTAAATATTGCTCGTCCTAGTTCAAATGATGTCTTTGTGCAATTTCGTCAGTTATTATACATTGATGTCCTTACACTGTTTAAGGACTGTGATAGCATTAATTGGTCAACTATGTACTGCACATCTGACGTAAATTTCAAATTTTCTGGACTCAAAAACAACATTGACTATCTTTTCGACAAATATGTACTACTTGTAAAAAGGAAAATACAAAAAAGTAGGTTTCCTTGGTTCACTCAACAGATTATAGACCTTATTAACAAACGAAATTTACTGTACTTTAGATGGCGCAGATAATACTATCAAGCTAAGTTTAGCTCCAACAAATCAAGTTCATCGTTTAAGAAATCTATTCAGCAAGTCGGCATTACCACTAATGAAAAGAACTGAATAAAAAGTTTACCAACAATGCACGACCAAACAGTAACCAGATTAAATTTTCTATTTTTGAGAGCTTCCAAGCAGAATAGGGAACACTGTAGGTCTGGATAATAATCAACCGAAATTCATTAAAATCATGTTGCCAGTTCTCTCTAAACACATCAAAAGTTTGTTTAATACAACTATTATAACCGGAATTATTCCGCTCGCGAAATATTTCTGAATACAGGCAAATTGCAATTTTTCCTTTCCTCTGTAAGTTGTTTGAGAAAATTGTAAGTAAACAAACGAAAACCTTCCTTGGATTAAATAATTTACTGACCAGCACCAATCTGGATTTAGAGCAAAGCACAACTGTACAACTACGTTAGGTACTAGAAATTACTAACGACATTCATTCTGCCATTGACAGAGATATGATGTCACTTGTGGCATTCCTGGACTTCTCAAAAGCATTTGATTCCTTGAAACATTAATTTGTTCACTTTTGTTCACGATATTCGTTAATGATATTTATAAAAGGATAATCCGCTCCGATTATCATATCCATGCGGATGATGTTCAGTTACAAGAAAGTACCCAAATATACAGTATCTTCTAGTATCGTAAATCTAAACGCAGACCTCGATTCCATATTTGTTTGGTTTAAAAAAAAACTGTCTTAGCCTTAACTCGTAAAAGACAAAGATGCAGCTGATTGTACCAACCATATAAACAACGTTGTCTCGAAAATATATGGCGTTATTAGAGGATTGAGCCCAACAAAGCGACACTTGCCAGTCACAGTCTTTCATTCTCCCCATCATATTGTATTCGTACGGATGCGAAATCTTTGTAAGTTTAGATTCATAATCCTTGAGAAAATTAAATGTTGCATTCAACAACTGTGTTAGATACATATTTAATACAAAAAGGTATGATCACATATTCGCATTTACCACGCAAATAGCTGGGCGTTCACTAGATACATTCTTAAAATATCGAACTGTTATTATTTACTCTGGAACGCCGAATCAAATTTGCCCACCCTCAAAGAACCATTAATTTAATACCTACTAGATACATTTTTTTTAATAGCAGTCGTCAATTCTTTATTCATGCTATGCACCACTGGAACAGTCTCTCTATTTTAAAAAAAATACATATTTAAATATTATACAAGTTGCAATTAGCGATCTGTCGGCCTATTAATGTATGAATTCTTTAATAATAATTATATTTCTTCTTTTAGTTTTCTCTATATCTTTTTTATCCAATCTAACCTCTATTGCTAGATGGGGTGAAAAGTAACCTCCTTGACCTCCAGAATGCGCTGCTACTGCATTCATATTTAGGCAAACATGCCAAATTTCAGTGCGATACTGTCTTTAGTTTTGTTTTGACAGCTGATTGTTGTTGACGTGTTTGACATGTTGAGTATGGACAAAAACGATTTTCGTTCTCTCATAAAACATTATTTTTTGAGAGGCAAAACGGCGAAGGAAACAAAAGAAAAGTTGGATAAATATTATGGGGCTAATGCTCCGTCAGATTACACCGTCAAATATTGGTTTCGAGAGTTTCGTGGTGGCGGCAACTCCACTACCGATCAAGTCCGTAGCGGCAGGCACTCCGATGCAGTTACAGAGGAAAATGTCAAAAAATATACATGAAATGGTGTTGGCTGACCGGAAAGTGAAGATGCGCGAGCCAGCAGATACCACAAATATTAGTACTGAGCGCGCACCCCATATTTTGGGCAATATTCTGCATATAAAAAAGTTATCCTGCATACCGCGCATACTCACTCCTGACCAAAAACACGAATGCGAGAGCACTTCGAAAGAGTGTTTGGACTTGCTGATGCGGAATCGGGCTGACTTTTGGCGTCGATTGGTAACTATTGATGAAACTTGGATCCACTATTACACACCAGAGAACAGAATGAGTGCCCGGCAATGGACTGAAGCCGGCACGAGTGCTCCGAAGCGGCCGAGGGAGGCTCGATGGGTCGGAAAGGTTATGGCGTCGGTTTTCTGCGATTGTCATGGCATACTCTTCGTGGACTACCACGAAAAAGGAAAAACCATTAACGGCGAGTATTACTGTGCATTATTGGAGCGATTGAAGGCCGAAATCGCTGCAAAACGGCCTCACATGGAGAGAAAAAAAATTTTGATTTTGCAAGACAATGCGCCGGCGCACAATGACTTACGACTCCAATTGCTGTCGCATCCACCGTATTCGTCCGATTTGGCTCCCACGGACTATTATCTCTTCCGAAACCTCAAAAGATGGCTCATCAATAAAAAACTCACGAGAGGAAATCATCGATGCGTCACGGAGGAGTATTTTGCAGACCTTCCAGAAAATTACTTTTCAGACGGGATCAAGATGTTGTAAAATCGCTGGAATAAGCGTATCAAGCTAAAAGGGGACTATATTGAATAAAATAAAAAAAAAAAACATTTAAAAAAAAAATTTTGGGAATCCAAGGAGGTTACTTTTCACCCCATCTAGTATGTTTATTTCTTTTTCTACTTCTTATTAATTTAGTTTAAGATAATATTTGTACACTAAGTTTTTTAATATGAATTTAAATGAGCAATGCTAAAATTTGTTTAATTTTAAATATGCGCAAAGATGCTTTAAAACAAAATAAAAATTAGTTGATTGAATTTCGATTTGGCTCTACACACAACATGTAGAGTTAGGATTGCCGTTTGGTGTATAGTTTGATCAAAGATGTAGGCTTCATTGCAGTCAATGGTTAAACGATCTGGTTAGCTTAATACGAATATTCGCTGATTGAGTTTTAATGGATGCCATATGGCAATAGTTTCTTACTATAAACGTTTTGGGGGAAGTTGGAACTTTTTTTGATACTTGAAGTTAGTAATGTGGTTTCAGATTGTGGCTTTTCGTGTGTAGAGTATATTATTTGTACTTAATATAACCTTTCAAACTCGAAAAAAATTGAAAATATTGCATTTTGTTACTAGAAATAGCCAGGTATGGATAAGGAGTGTCGATGAAAGCATATTTGTAAGAATCTTGTAATAATAATAATAATATAGGAGAGGATAGGTAAGAAATTAGAGCTTAAGAAAATGTGTAGGATGCGGATAGGATATCAGGATACCAAAACAAACAGAACTAACAAACGGAAGGAATGGATCGTGGATATGGATATTTGGAGGGAAACGGAAATGGAAAGGGAAGGGATAGCCGGGTGTGAGAAGCGTGGCATGCTTGCGATGCGCGGCTCAGCTCGCCGGATGGGGTAGTTCTTGTATCCACTCTCAACTGTACTACTACAATAAAAACATATGGTATATCATGGAATGCTACTTACTGCTTTGCTCTGATGTTGTCACCATATTGAGGATCGCTGGTTGATGTCGATTCAGCGATGCTAATCCCTCCCTGCCGTGAAGTCCCATGTCGATTTTCTGGACTTCACTTAAGCGGACGTTGGACGCTTTCACCGGGTCAAGTCATTAGGATCTGAATACGGCCACATTACTTACCTCTGAAAATAACTAAAATTAAGACATCTCTAGGCGCATGTGCCTCTCAAAAATAATCGAAAATAAAAAAAATAAATAACACCATGCACATACTATGTTATAATGTGGCCTTCTTTTATTCATTAAAATATAATTTTCCTTTTTTGTTTCCAATTTCACATAACAGTTTTTTTTTTTAACAGAACATAATTTTTTGGAAGTAATTCAAATTCATGTACCACGGGTGGTGGTGGTGTAAAGGTACTAGCAATCGCTTTCCACTCGGAGGGTCAAGGTTCGAATCCTAATCATGACAATTTTGAAGGCATAACACTGTTGTAGAGTTGTAGATTTGTAGGCTTGTATAATATTTATATACTTATTTCTGTTGCTATAGCGTGCGCAATAACAATACTATAATCTTTTTTTTTTCTTTTTTTTGTAGTGTAATAAAATTTAATTTTGATTTGGCACCACTTTTAATCTTGCAGTAGGCACGATTTTAAATTTCTCTTTCCTTGTTTTTTTGGTTCTACTTTTGTTTGTTATATACATAGTATGAATTTCTATGTACGAATAAAATTCTTCTTCTATCTAGCGTAATTATTTTTTTTATTTAAATCCTTAATTCTTTTTTTTTTTTTTGTAGTAGTAAGTTTATATATGGGCGACCACGAATAATATCTGGGTTGGTCGCCGCCGGACTTTTTCCTTTTTCTTTCTTTTTTTCTACTTTTTAGGTATTTTTTCCCCTTGTTTTTCTTTTCTCCTGCTTCACTTATTAACCACCTTTACACAATTATTTTTTTTTTTTTCTAGCTTTAGTTATTCAGCACACGCTTGCACAATTATTAAAAAAAATTTCTTCTACCTCACTATGGCATTTACAACATTTTTTGGATTTGTTTTTTCTTTTTTAAAAATGTTCGCTTTTTGACCAAGAGAACCTCTTGGTTCAGCTATCAAGTCACCATTGCCGCCTTTTGCAATTGCCAAGAAACTCAAGCTTCTCACTCGTCAAGCCAACGGTATCCTCATTCGATTGCATGTTACTCAAGTACACTGTACATATACATACAAAAAAAAAAAATAATAAACACGCAGGATCCGCTCTCTCGAAATCAGAAAAAAATTCCCCTAAACGGAAGCTAAGACAACCACTCTTTTTAACATCGCCCTTGCTGTTAGTAGGTTTCACCATTTGAGGCGATGTTTGAATTTTGTCTGCTACATTTGAGAGCAGCCGTTACAATCTTTAGGAATGGGCAAAGTGAAAAGTTCATATAAGTTGAACTTATTGCTTTTTGTTAATGGTATTTGAATTAGAAACACAAGTCTATCATTTTGATGAAAAATCGATAATTTAGATATATCTAATAATTTATATGCATGGTCGAATTCATGAGCTATGGGAAAAGTTTTGCTGTGCCAATATATGCCAATGCCAATATATCTACAACTGTAGAGTTTTCCAAAATATCTTCTCTCCCACTTATGTTTTTTTATGAAATGATTCTAGTTATTAATATACATAATATAATGGATGCTTTTTTAGAGGTTTGCTTTCTAAACTGGCAACACTGTTTCTACAGATTGTTAATTTGACAGTTGAAAGTTGATTTGCGGTTAGTACGTTTTACCATTTAACGATGAATAGATTAACGCCAGAACAACGTGTGCAAATTTTGCAAACTTATTTTGAAAACCATGCTTCGGTTCGCCAAACTTATCGTGTGCTGCATCCAGTTTACGGTCGACATAAAAACATAATCGTCCATCTGAGCAAGTTATTCGGAACACGATGAATCGTTTTCGCACCACGTACACTCTAGTGGATAATACGCATACCCAAAGACGAAAAACAGTGTGAACAGAAGTTATTGCCGTTGTGGAGCGCAGTGTTGAGGAGAATCCGAATGAGCAATTGCAGCTATGCCCATCTAATTTGTGGAAGATTTTACGGAATGATCTTGGCATAAAAGCTTATAAGATCCAGCTTGTGCAAAAGTTGAAACAGCGTGACTATTATACGCGTCGTAGGTCCGGTGAATGGGCCGAAAACATTATTCAGTTTGATCCTCATTTGCAACGTAAAATTTTGTTCTCCGATGAGGCCCATTTTGATTATATTTATATGTAAACAAGCGAAATTGCCGAATTTGGAATGGAGAAAACCCAGAAGCATTTGTTGAGACGCCCTCATAACCATTAAAACTCGCTGCTTGGTTTGATCTATGGGCTGGTGGAATCATCTGCATATCATATTTCTTAAAGAACGATGCCGGCCAGAATTTTACCGTCAATGGAGAGCGCTATGGAAACATGATTTCTGATTTCTTCGTTCCTCAGTTGAATGGCAACAAAATGGCGGCATGGCGCGCGACACCATCAATTTATGCGGGAAATATTTGCTGAGCGCATAATTTCGCGTAATAGACCTATGAGCTGGCCTCCACGATCCTGTGGTCTCACACATTTAGATTACTTTTTTGGGGGTATGTGAAGTCACTAATCTATGTCTATAAACCAGAGACGTTGGACGATTTGGAAGTCAACATTCGCCGTGTTATTGCTGATATACGGCCCCAGTTGTTCGATAAAGTTGTCGAAAATTGGACTTCACGATTGCGCTTCATCCGAGCTAGCCGTGGCGCGCATATGCCCGATATCATGTAGTGGTTAAACATAAAATTGTCTATTATCATAGACATTAGCATTAACTTCAAGTGTTTTATTTCACATTGAATTTGTATACCTCTAAAAAAACGCGCTTTGTATATTTCTTTTTTTAGTTGTAGCTGATGTAGTAATTTATTCATTTCCAATTTATAGCTACGAGTATTTAAAAGAAAAAGAAATAACTCATATAAATGAGAAAATGGAATAACAGTGTTTTTTCTTTAATAATCTAGTTAGTGGTGAATGGCACATCAAGGAGTTTGGTTTTAGTTTTAAATGCATTTTTATTTTCTTAATCAGTAACTATTATATACTAACAAAAAATGCTTAAATGCTAGCTTACAATTACTTAACAATCTTATACTAACTTAATGGCCCCACACAGGCACTCTAAGCTACTCTAAATTCTTATATCTATGTCTTTCGACTTTATTTACATTTTATTTATAAACATTTATTTTGTATACTTAAAGCTAAGAAAAAACAATTTGTAAACAAAAAACTTAGCATATGAACTTCGTTTTTTATAAAAACTTAATACGAGTATCTAACTTAAAATAAACCTTAGCCTACCTAACCTACCTACAAAATACACACATACAAACACATAGACATTATACACAATTATATACATATATTGGTATATACAAAGGTATACACCAATACATGCATATATTTCTTAAGTGCTAACCTAAACCTACGAGTATGCAAGCTGGCCATGGCTATTCACCGAGCAAATAGATTGGTCAGCTCTGCCTCATTAGTAAGGGTGGTCCATAATTGACGGAAACAACGACGGAACATCTTCTCCATCAATCAACCACCAGAAATGCTGGTGCTGCCGAACGACATCCCTCTTATCGCGATTCCCCACCGCCCTACTGAACCTGAGACGATCCACACTGCCGTGTGCGACGTCTCTGTTGTAGTTGAGTCGCCTGTCCCCAGCTGTCCGTTAACGGAACCGCTGATATATCCTGGATCAACCCTATCTGATCTAGTAAGAGGAATGCTTCCGGTGGAACGAATCCGTCAGAGCGTACACTTTCGTGGTAAAGGTAATTGGAGAAGTAAGCCCCAGATATCAGGTTATTCGTCGAGGTCATTGCTCTTGCAATGTGCGTTCGAGTCAGCTTAATTACGAAGTTGTCCACTCGTATTAGGTTCGCCCTATTGTAAAGGACCTCATTAGGATAAAATTTTTTGTACTCCGACTCTGGTGTTCTGTACAAGCGAAGGCAAGCCCTGAGGCAAGCCCTCCCAAACACCCGAATCTTTTCCATTAAACTTGCTCGTACATTGAACCACACGGGACAACCAAATACCAGCATGGGCCTGATAAGGGCCATGTGCAGATTACCTTTACCCTCGCATCGAGTTGGCTGCTATAAAACAGTCTCTTTGTAAGGGCAAAAGCGCCTTTAGCTCTGGCCAGAGCAGCATCTACATTTTTGCCAAAATATAGAAACTGATCTAGACAGATTCCAAGGTATCTGACTACATTTCGACAGGCAAGCGGATGCCCGTGTTGTCCAATGATCGAGAACTTTCGCCAATTTTTTCTGGTATCCCTATAGGCTCCAGACAACGGCGTCCTAAAGAGAATGGTTTCCGACTTCTGAAAGTTGATTTTCAACTTCCAGTCATCGCAAAATCGTCTTATCTTATCGAAGTCACGCTGCAAGAGAGTATTAATGACCTCGATTTTTGAACCTGTTCTGTACGCTATCACATCGTCTGCGTACGCAATAGTATGGGGAAGTGAACTTATCAAGTCGCTTGTATAAATGTTGAACAGGATCGACGAATTGACCGCGCCTTGCTGAAGACCATTTTTAATTTGAAATATTGCAACAGAAGTCACATCATAGGTTGAACCACCGCCGTTTTCCAATGCGCTGGATAATGTGCATTATTCATTGCATTATTAAACAGGGTGGTGTAAATGTCCACCGCTTCGAGAGGAAGATGTCGAAGCACGATGTTCGGAATACCATCGGTCCCCACTGATTTCTTAGCCCTGATTGTGTCGAAGATCCCATGGAGTTCCTCCTTCGAAATGAACGGGGGTAGGTCACATTCTCTGGAAATGGCATTATTTGCCATGTTTCCGTCGCTGAACCGGATGAAACCAGAGCCCTCGGATCGCCAGTTCCCTATTTCATTTAGAATGCAGAAGTCGTGCACCAAGACGCGATTGTCCAGGTCATAATTAGGGCCAATGATTTCAGTGGCCTTGTATACTTCCTGGCCATACTTCCTATGGCCTCAACTTTCTCCTGTAGATCCTCGATCACAAAGAAGTTGTCATCATCAGCGGCCTCATTTGGATCAATACCTGCTATTGTCAGTAACCGTTCGTTGTCTGTCGTCCGGTCTATTTTAAGACACTGAAGGTCGTTTTGATTTTTTCTCCGAAATAGTTTATTGATTTGTGGAAACATATTCGGGTTGCTGGTGTTTACAGCCCGAACCTTGTTGTTCCAATATGAGCTTACAGAAATTCTGTAATTCTCTTTTATTAACTTTTACACATTTTTAATTGACAACTTCAGTGTCCTAATCTCCGGATCTTGTCTGTCAGTTAACTGTCTGTACAAGTTTTTGAGTCTTGTGAGAAGTCTACTTTTCTGTCGGTGCAGTGCGTCAATAGTAGGATTGCGGAACAGGTCTTCGTTAGTCGTACGTCGATACCGCGGTATTGTAGTGTCCATAGTTTGTTTAATTGTCTCGTCCATTTGGTTTAGGTAATTGTCGATCTCCTCGTTTGACAAATTCCTATTGGACGGTGGGTTGAGCGTGTTCGAGGAGAGCGCTCTAGTCAAGGTTGCGGAGAAGCGTGTCCATCGAGTCTTACTGTAGGTGTAAGTATATCTTTGGACAAGCTCCTCCAATTCCGCAATTTCGTTGGGAACTGTAATGTCGGTGCTAAAACCGCAATGGTGGCTGTCATACACGAATGTGCGTAGACTGTTTAGCGTTTGTAAATTCGTACCTGTCAGTCGTATACGTTCGTCGTACAGCAGTAGATCCAAATAAGACCCGCCTCTGGGAAACGACGGATTATCCGTCGCTTTAAGACCGAGTCTGTACATGACATCGTGCTGACCCCACCAATCGAGTAGTAGGTTCCCTCTAGTATTTGGCAAATTATTTCCCCAATCTCTGTGTCTAGCGTTGAAATCCCCGCCGATTATAAAATAATTCTCCTCCGATTCCAGCCTTAGAAGTCGAAAAAGCGTGTCGAGCTCAGTAATGAATAAAGTGGATTGTGAAGCCTCAGCTGCATAAACAGAGGCCAAGTACAGCCGCTTTCCACTGCGGAGCGGTATGTAAATGACGACTGTCTCCAACACGCGGAACCTGCGCAACACTCCCTTGTACACTCTGTGAAATTTTATAACTTCTTTAGCGAAGATCGCGACCCGCCTCCATGTTTGGATCTGGGTCAATTTCTTCTTCTATTGTTAGAATTATTGTACTCCAGTTTGTGCTTATCGGTAAGCTTGGTTTCGCTAGCGAAAAGGACATCAGGAGTTTGGTCTTGTAGCAATTTAAACATCGCGGCTCTTCGTTCGATCCTAATCAGTGAATTAACATTCACCGCAAGGACCTTCAAAGTTTGCTCCACCATGTGCGTACCCATTACGACATGTGTTGCGTTAGGCCCGGCAGCAGCTCGTAGATCTGGTCCACCCCCTACCTGACGCCATTTGGGCGTAGGAAATTTGAGACGTGACGGCTGGTGTTTGAAACCTAACAGGTGAACGTTTGACCTCCTCCTTCTGCTGCCGAGCCAGTTTTCCTTTTTTAATGTCGGCGAACTTAGGACAACCCCGATAGTTTGTGGTGTGTCCCACGTTCCCACATAACACGCACGAGAGCTGCGAGCTATCGGATGCTCCGTCAACACCCAGAGCACACTCTTCGGAACTGTGGTTCTTTGCGCACTTCACGCATCGAGGCTGTATTTGGCAGTTCGACGAGGGGTGCCCGAACCTCTGGCAGCGAACGCATTGTAGAACGCCTTCGCTCCTTTTTAATTTTTCCCAGTGAATCACCTGGTAGTCTAGGACATTGATACTCCTTAGACTATCCAGACGGCTTTCGGGACTAAGCTGCACCAGGAAGAATGGCAGACTCCGTTTCTCCCGCCTGGCTCTAGCTGTGGTAAATGGCTTTACCCCCACAAACTTGAGTCCCTCGAACTCCTTCTCTTCGAGCAGTGCCTCATTCACACTTCGGTGTGAATGAGAAGTGCTCCGTCGTCGTTTCTTTTAGGAGCTCTTTAACTTTCGCGTAGCCCTCCACTGTATTACAGTGGATGGCATGACGATCGTTCCCCAATCTCTTAATGTTAAAATTGTTACCAATGACCAACTTACACAGGTCCCACTTACCTCTAATTTGTAGGTATTAATAGGAGGTACCTTCTCCTTCTTCTTCTGCTGCTGTTGTTGTTGTTGGTGATGTTGTTGTTGTTGGTGTTGTTGTTGTTGTTGTTGCTGCTACTTTTTTTTAAGATGCTGTGGTTTCATGTGTTGTTTTTGCAGCTGTTGCTGTATCTGCTGCTGCTGTTGTTTCTGCTGCTGCTGTTTTGTTTGGTGCAGTTGTTGTTTCTGCTGCTGCTGGATTTGTTGTTGGGAGCTCGCTACTTCCAATTGCTCCCTCTGCCTGCGTGCTGTTTGTTTTTGTTTAATAGCAAGCATTTTTTCGTTCAGCATATGTATGCTGCTATTAATTTCATTTATCTCTTCATCCTCATCTTCCGATTCGGATGCGGCTAGAGAGGCAAAGTTGTTATTGCCCCCCCCCCCCCCCCCCCCCCATAGTTGACCTTATCAGCCGTTAAGACGGCATTTGTTCTCTTTTTTGTGAGAATAGGAGGGATTTTCAAACTCCTCCTCCTTTTAACGGCTTTCGCCACGGCACCGGCAACACTATTTTTGTCTTTTCCCACTTCCGTTATGGGAAGAGGCGGAGCGCTCTCCACCATCCATCACGTTATTTTGTTGTTTTTTTTTGTAAACACTTTAATTTCTTTTATTAAATTGTCTGTTTAATAAATTAAATAAGAAAAGAAAAACCCGTTCGCAGGGACTGGGAAGCGAACCCAAAACCCCGAGATTTGTCGCCCGGGTTTTTGCCACTTAGGCTACCGAACACTCGATAAATTATTGAGTAAAAGTATACTCCTTTTGTTTTTGTCTTTCACACTGTGAAGCCGAACACGAAATGATCTCGACGGAGGTCTATGAACGACTGACACAACAAGGATTTTTACATTCAATTCACGTCTGATATGGTGTAACATCAATTTGTAATAATTCAATATATAAAAAGGAAAAAAAAAAAAATAAAAAAAAACAAGCTCAGAAATTGAAAAGAAAACAAAATATTTAAACGTAAAAATTCATTGATAGTATACATTATTGGTGATTACTATAATATTAATAATTATTCTTCTGGAGAATGAGACAAGAATTTAGATAACAGATTCAATGCACTCATAGTAAATAATTAGTCTTTATTTTTTTTAATGAAGGATGAAAAACGAAGACTTTTTCTGATATATACGGCCATAGTAAATAGTAGTTAAATGTTTTTTTGAGTAAAACGGCTTTATAAGATACATTTTACGTGTGACCAACATCATATGATTTTAACGTTTGAATATGGGCTTTCCAATTTACGAGTAGATTGCTATCAATTACAATGCCTAAGTATTTGAATTATTGTACCGATTCAATTTTGAAGCAATTTTCGGGACTCTGCATGTTCGATATAAAATTACATCTATGAACATGTGAGTGAAAAACAGAGATTATAATCATATAGATTATTACCAAAACATCAATTTAGTCTTCCCAGTGATAAATGATTAATGAGAGCTAAGCCACGATAAACCAAATGCAGTTTAGAATTCGTACGTAAGAGCTATATCGTCTGCAAATGCAGTTAAAGTACCATCTAGTTTAAGTTCAAAAAGAAAAATTAATGTAAATCAAGTAAAGCAATGGACCAAGTAACAAAACCCAGTGGTATACCGTTTTTAAAAGTTCGGAAACAAGTATTATATATCTTACTAAGCGATAAGTCAGGTTCCACAATATCTAATACCTTTGTAATGCAAATTAACAGTCCCATGGTTGGTTTAGCAATATTTAAACTACCGTAAAGTTGACTACAAATCCCCAAAATGACATCTTCACTTAACAGTTCTACTACAAATCCAAATTGATTATTACAAAAAAAAAATTTAACTTATCTAAAAACGACACAATGCGAACTTTAAGTAACTTTTCAAAAAATCTTCGAAAAAGTGGAAAGAAGACATATAAGCCTGTAATACGAAGGCATGATTTCCGCACTTTTAAGAAGGCGAGCAACCCATTTCAACACTTAGATTAAATAAGAAACTCAATGCATCCACAACATACAAGGTGATCTGTTTCAGTAAACACATTAGAAACACCATCACTCGTGCAAGAGTTTTTTGTTTTTAAAATAGAATGACATTATAAATTTCTCTCGAAGTTATCACATCAAAAATGAAGCTGCTAGATTGAATATATTCGACAAAAGAAATTGAGGCAATCGCAATTTATACAGTGTTCATTAACTGGTTTTAACTTTCCAGAAACTTCAGTGAAATTGATTTGAAATGATGCATAAATCAGATCCAATAGCTCCCTCAACTGCAATATTAACAATTCCAACTCGATTTCTAACATTTCCTAAAATGCTACGCTCTCTATTCTTCGCGTACAAAAAATCGAGCGATATAACCACAGAGCTTAAAAATCATTCTTTCTCAATCTGTCCTATTTTCCTAAAAACCTAACATGTGCTTAAGCATTTTAAGAGTAGTAATACCCACTTGAGTGTTAAATAGAAAAACAGCGTAGTAGTTGTTACGCGTATCTTCGATATTTTTATGAATGTGGATTAATGTTTGTTTAAGTTTTACGTTATGTGGATGTTTTTTACATCTCATAGTTAACTTTTTTTCCTTGTGATCTGATTAAGAAAGTTTGAAGTCATCCAAGTCTTCAAACGTTACCAGAGTTTTGCTTAGATAAGGATGTACATGATTGAACGTACAATAGTTTTTTAGAATATTGATAAAAAGATCAAAAGCAGTAGAGGGATTAATCTCCAAATAATTCGCCTTACAAAATTCATACGTATGTCAATTTTTCTTTTAATAATTCAAAATCAAGGCGATATTTTAATATGTTGGGTAAAAGCGTTTTACTTTCAGAACGGTTACAGTCACTGCAGTAATTAATTAAGATAGTAGACTTTCACCACTAAAAAAGTTGTCTAAATTTTTATGAAAAAAATATAATCAATCTGAGGAATCTGTTAGACGGGTAGTTACAATTAGAAAACTCTTAAAACCATTAGAAGCTATTGAAAGCAAACAGTTCTCCGTAGTTTTATTTTTTTTTTTTTCGTCATATGACATCAAAAACTTCTATAAAAGGGGAATAAAAATTACAAACTTTATTGTTGTCCTTTTTGCCATGAGGTGAATATACCTTTTAGTTTTAGTAAAATTAATTATAAAATTAAAAAAAGCTAACTACTCGTATTTATAGGGAGAAAACAATTATAATAGTATAATATTTATAATAATGAAGTATACAAAAAATTTATAAATTAAAATTTATACAATGGGTATAAAAAAGTTCTCTATAGAGGAGTGGTTAAAAGAGAAAAGCCACTTTTTGATTTCAGTTTTTACTCTCTCACATCATAGGCTTTCCGGTAATAAATTAAAAACGCAGTAAGAGCGTAAAAACGTGAACAGTGATGGATTGACGTTACAATTACAAAGGATCTAGAATTAACGTATTAATTGTAATTCTCATGTATTCGCGAAGAAAGCTATCTTGAACTGAAACAAATATTTTCAAGACCTTGCCTTAAGGGGAGAACACCAAGACTTCTGAACAGTTCATGTTTTTGTTTTGTGAGTATAGAGTCGACGACAGTCGAGGCTGATGTGGTAAAGTTGCCTTACAACACGATTTAAATATTGGTTTAGATAGAGTGGGTGAACTCTCCGGCAGACTTTATGATCTAATATTATACCTAAATATTTGATATTATCAACTCGGTCAATCTTAAAATATTTATTACTACATTTCACACCTTTGTTGAATGTTACAGGAAGGAAGGTCTTTGCATTTTGCACCCATTATATTGAATATCATGAACTTTGTTTTATCACTGACTACTAGTTTATGGTATTCCAACCAAATCCGCAATGTATGTAAATTATAATTTACATACGCAAGTAGATCAGGATAAGTTTTTTGGACTATGTAGGAAATAGCTGTATCGACAGCAAATGCTTGATTTTACCTTTAAAAGGTTGTATAAATAACGAACTCACATATATTAAAAATTGAACTGGACCTAAAACAGGACCTTGTAGAACACAATACACAATACATATTGAGAACTTAAAATTTGTTTGTCGATTTGTTTTCGATTTTTTAGGTACGATTCAGGTACCAACCATGAATATAACTTTTTAAACCCGCTTCATAAAGCTTATTTAAAAGCAAATAAAACACCTGGGGTTACAGATTTATTTAAACTATTATAAATTTCACCAGTTAATTTTACCAAAGCATCCTCGATGGACTTGCCATCTCTAAAACCATACTGAGAAAGAGTAAAGTAATTTTTCCTATATAGACAACGTTATTCATGGAACTAGTTTGAGCTAATGATGAAGCGAAAGAGACTGTTAACATATATGTTATATTCTTTAGATCGTTTAAGTCATTGTAGAAGAAAGCCCGTAAGTGGAGTTTTCCTTTCTGGGAGAGAGTTGGACATGTGCAGAGTAGGTGGAGGATTGCCTTCTCATCCTCCTCGTCCACGCAGCTTCTACAGAAATCGTTTGTGTCATTTTTGTCTATAACGCGGTGTCCAGTGATGACACCTATGATGGCGCTGAGATGATTCCTATTTAGAAGGATCAGACCCTCAGAGCGATTCAGATCCAGCTCTAGCCAGATCTGTTTGGTCGCTAGACCACGGGTGGTATTGGTTGCGATTGATATACCCATTCTACCCTTTTCTGGTTAAATAGGTAGAGTGGTTCCAATTTTGGCAAGTTCGTCGGCTCTACAATTCCCTGGAATGTCTCTATGGACCGATACCCATCAAAGGTGAAGGTTGAACTGCTCTGCCATCTCCGTAAGAGATGATCGGCATTCAAGGTTGATTATAGAATTTAATGAGACTCAGTCCAGGGATTTGATAGCGGCCTGACTATCCGAAAAGACGCGGATATCCTTTGCAGATATCACGGTTTTCTTCAGGCAGGACACAGCTTCCTTAATCGCGAAAATTCCCGCTTGGCTGCAGTGATTTGGAAGACGCAAGGAGAGGCTTAGATTTAGCTTATCTGAGAAAATACCGCTGTCAACCCTGCTATCGATTTTAGATCGATCTACGATATATAAAAGTGGGTGTAATTGATGTTATCTGTGAGGATTCCTAATATTAAGAATATTAGCGTAGCCAAATAAATTATTTGTCCACTGTGTAGTCGCTTTAAGGTGAATAGCTGCGACCGCAGATATCGAGGGGTGTCAAATGAAAGATAATATCTAATGCCGTGAAGGGAGTACAACGTACGACTCCGCTTATGCATAGACATGCTGTTGTTTTGACTCTGCTTAATTTGCTGAAGTTAACTGAATTTTCTATGGCATTTAACCAGACAATAACCCCATAGGTGAGTATCGGTCTTATGACCGAGATGTATAGCGAGTAGGTTATGCGAGGTTAAAGGCCCCATTTATTCCCGATGGCTCTTTTGTAAGAGAATAAAGCTATTTTAGCTTTACTGACTCTTTCTGGAATGTTAGGTTTTCCAGATATGTTGCTGTATCGGAGAAGACTGGACTGTTCCAATCTAGTTGATCGAGGGAGAGTCTATGATAGTAATTTTATATTTCCTGGAAAAAAAGACAAGATCAGTTTTATGGGGGTTTATTCCCAATAGCGATCTGCCCAACGGGTTAGTCTGTTAAGATCTAGCTGAAAGAGTTCTTTAATGGTATTAAGATGCTTACATGTGACGGCTATAGCAACGTCATTCGCATAGGCAATGACCCTGCTACCACCCGCTTCCAGGAATATCAGCAGTTCAGTAACCACTAAGTTAAAGAGAAGGGGAGAAAGGACTCTTTGCTTCGTACCTCTGCTGACACATCTTTTAGCAGAAGCCCCACTCAGTTTGGAGTGGATTATCCTGCTATTTAGCATACGAATGATCAGCAGATGACAGCGCAGTCGTGATTGTGGATGTGTTGACGTTAATAAAGGCGCCCTATATGTCCAGGAAAGTCACCATTGTGTACTCTCTATATTGTAGGGATCGTTCGATGTGGCAAGTCAGTGAATGTAGAACCGTTTCCATCTACTTTTCACCTACTTTAGATTAGGCATATTGAGCCGTTGACAAAAGTCTTGGATCAATTTCAGCTGGTATATGTATATTAGTCAGTCGTTCTAGAGTCTTCAGAAAGAAAGATGATAGGCTTATAGGTCTGAGGTCCTTTGGGACAACATGAGACCATTTTTCGGCTTTGGGAATAAAAATTACATTGACTTCTCCCCATGACAGTGGAATGTGGGTCAGTTCTACACAGCTCCTCATGATATTCTTTGGTGCAGGCAGGATAATATCTGAGGACCTCTGTAGCTCGTCAGGCATTATACCGTCCCCACTAGCAGTCTTGTATAGTTTGAAGCTGTACGCGCCCAAAACAGTTTGTCTGTTGTAATCAGACCATGAATTTTGGTCACGGTTGCAATTGTCCTGTTTGGGTGGATTGCTACTGGCCCCGAATAGGGAGCTACTTGGAAAGTGAGTGTCCAGTAGCAGGTTGAGTGATGCATCACTTGTGGTTGTCCAGGAGCCATTGGTTTTTTTCAAACAACAAGGCATCATAGGATTAGTAAAGGGGATTTTTCTTAGCTGTGATGCCTCAGAGGTTTCTGTAATTTTGTCACAGAATGATCTCCAGGATTATCGCTTTGCTTTCCTCAGTTCTTTTTTATATATTTTGAGGGATTCTTTGTATGAGTCCCATTAAGTCACTTTTCTTGTGATTTTTACTAGGTTGAAAAGTTTTCTGCAAATCTTGCTAAGCAGTCCCAGTGCTGATGTCCACCAGTGTGGCTTTTTCTTGCCTCTAGGTTTATAAGGTTGGGAGGCCAACTGTTTTAAATAATTGCTTCGGAACTAAAGCACCATCGAATTTATACTAACTTGATCAATCATGCCATAGAAGTAATGAAGTGGCCAACGTCTTGAGCCCCTACCCGAACTACGTGTGCTTATTAAGCATTATTTCTTGCAAAAAAAAAACCATTACCGAGACCAACCCTAAGCTTGATAAGGTAAAAAAGTGGTTTACTGAATTTCGTTGTGGCCGTACAAGCACTGAAGATGCCGAACGTCCTGGACGCCCAGTTGAGGTCTCTACAATCGAAAAAATTCACGATATGGTGTTGGCCGACCGAAGATTGAAAGTGCGAGAGATTGTGGAAGCCGTAGGGATCTCGCATGGCTCAGTGGTTTCAATTTTGAATGATCACTTGGGCATGAGAAAGCTTTCCGCAAGATGGGTGCCGCGTTTGCTCACAGTCGACCACAAACGCAATCGTGTAACAACTTCACAGGAAGGTTTGGCGTTGTTTAATCGCAATACGGAGGAGTTTTTGCGCCGTTTTGTAACCGTGGACGAAATGATGGATCCATCACAACACACCAGAGAACAAACAACAGTCAAAACAGTGGGTTTCTAAGGGTGAATCGGCGCCAAAGAAGGCCAAGGTGGGTTTGTCAGCCAATAAAGTTATGGCAACTGTTTTTTGGGATGCACGCGGGATAATCCACATTGACTACCTTCAAAAGGGAAGAACAATCAATGGGGAATATTATGCCAACTTATTGGACCGATTCAATGACGATTTGAAAAAAAACCGACCTCATTTGGCCAAGAAAAAAGTTCTTTTCCACCAAGACAATGCAAGGGTGCACACATGTGCAGTTGCCATGGCAAAAATCCATGAATTAGGCTATGAATTGCTCCCTCATCCACCCTATTCTCCAGATTTGGCTCCGAGCGACTACTTCTTGTTCCCAAACCTGAAGAAATGGCTTGGTGGAAAAAGATTTGACTCCAATGATGAAGTCATCTCGCAAACAAAGGCCTATTTTGAGGACCTCGACAAATCATTTTTTTTGGAAGGGATACAAAAATTGGAGAAGCGTTGGACAAAGTGTATAGAGCTCAAGCGAGACTACGTTGAAAAATAAAATTATTTTTTTATCAAAAAATCTGTGTTTTATTCCAAAAGTCACGGACTTATTGACCCGCCCTCGTACATATGAATATGAATTCATCATTTTATCTAACGTGTCGACCCCACCTTGAGTTATTGTCCGTTTACTTGTTTGTGGGTTTATTTCGGCACTATAATGCATTGTTGATAAGAGTAAAACAGACTTATTTTTCTGAGGTGTAAAAGAAACCAGTGCCTCTTGCTGATCGAAAGCAAACTGAGGAGTGAGCGGTTTTTTTCTTTTATGTGGCAAGAAAGATGAAGGAATTTCCCTCTTGTTGTTGCGTAGTTTACCGATGCTCGTAAGTTGATAATCTTTTAATAATCTATTAGCAAGTGGAACCGACGAAAACCAATTATCATCCTTAGCATTGCGCCAGGAACCCTTGATACTTTCGACTAGCTTTTTCATATACTCGTAATCGGCAAGTGTTTTTACCTCTATTCTTTTGTCAATACATATATGGAATAGCATCAAACATATAGAACGTGGCTACAACTTTTAGTTCACAAATATCCATCGAAATAAACACTTTCCCCGGATATTTAAAAGTAGTTCGTCAATTGTCACAAAAAAGTAAGGTTGGTGTACGAATTTCTGCAGTTTGTTATAAATAGCATCCAGACCATGTCTCTAATTGGGGCAAATGTGTCCTGTCTATACCGAGTTTTCCTCCTCTAAGTGCACAGATAAATTATCTTCAGGTTCAGATATCCCAAAACCATCTGAATAGAGCTCATCATTAGAACTCATATCAACAATTCTTTGCAAGTAATTTTCAATTTGATCATCTGAAAGCGAAGCCATTTTTGTCTAAAAACCAAGTAACAATATTAAAAAAGGGTGACTGTAACTGGTAACCCCACAGCAAAATTAATAATTTAATACATACGAGTATAATCAAAATAGGAACTTACCACGCAACGTTAATGCAAGCAACTAACTGCCTACGAGTACAATATATTTTAATTAGAGAATATACGGAACAATAAAGAGACACAACGGCATAAACAAAAAATGTTCAAGTAGTGGGAAGGAGCGGGAAGTTGGAAGGTTAAGTTAGAGCAATCACGCACACACCTACCTGTAACATAACATATACGAGTACACCTCCAGCCGAATATGAATTATTACAATTGTCAAATAGCGCATAACCCGGTATGCTATCGAGACTAATTTTATTATCGTATATCCATATTTCACTTAAAACTATTACAAAAAGTAGATTCACCAGCGACTCAATGTGGAATAAAAAAATGTTTTTTCATACTATGTATATTTTGATGTAAACAAAGACAATATTTTACAAAATAAGCTGGATCGACTGGGTATTCACATGTATTTGAAACTAAATTTGGGACAACATTCATATTACATAAGGACATATCTTATAAGAACATTTATAATTAGGGGAACGTTTTCTCGAAGTTCCAATTTTCGTAGTGTTCTTTTTTAAGTAAACTAAATCATTTATTTTATACTGGAATTGACTATCTTTCTATCGAAGTTCTCTTTAGATTTTAGTTTTGAATTTATAAAATGTTCTTTGGCGATTTGATAGTTCGGTTCAACCTATATTTCAAATGATCATAATACTTGTTATACGAATAGTGGGAGTAGTTGTTAAAGAAGTTTTTAGTAGAGGTTTATAGCCAAATTTGAGTTCGTATAGAGTAAATTTGGTAGAAAAATGTGTTGTAGGAAAGCATAGCTAATGGAATATATTTGTTCTAATTGATTGATTAATGTAGTACTTTAGATAGTCCTTTAGCTTTGAATGTAACCTTTCTAGAGCACCATTAGATTGTGGAAGATAAGCAATTATAATGTTGCGCTTTATTTGAAATATATTTGTAACGTTTTTAATTATTTCTGACATAAATCCAGTTACTTGATTAGCCAAAATAGATTTATGAATTCCGAACATTCTTACCAAGCTTACAACATTATCCGGTAAGGTTTTTGCTTTATGGTTGGCAAGAAGTAAAGCGTAAGAAAATTTTGTCAGATCACCTTGCATGGAGTTTTATTAGTTATTCTCATAGTTTTATTTACTTAACAGGTTAGACATTGTTTTATATAGTTGTTTATGTCCTTTCGCATTTTATTTCATTTATAGGATTGTGATATTCTCTTAAACATTCGATAATAAACACAGTGACCGGAAGAAGGTCAGTTATGACTTGGATCCCTTCGGGAATTGGAGTTTTAATAATATTTTTGTATACAGTGATGCTGATATTTGCATTTCTAAATACAAAAAGAAAAATGTCCTTATATTTCGGGTAGTTGAATTATTTGAAAACATTACTGGGGTTAGCAATCGATATAGAAGTGATATTATCTTATTCCAATTGAATATGCAAATTTTGCTTAATGAAGCAATGAAAAAATATTTGTTTGGCGCTTTTAGTTTTGTAATTAGAATATAATACGTGCTGAACATTTTTGATTAGGTAAAAATCAATAGAATTTGATAAAACATTTTCAGTGTTAATGTTTTTATTCAAGAGATTGGTGGCGGTTACATAGGCTATTGTATCCTTTGATTTAAGTATATTTTCTTCGATTTCTTCGAAATCATGAATGTGAGGGACAGCGAATTATAATAAAATTCCACATAGTATCAAGTGTTTCTTTAGTCTCCACATATGATATGATAGTTGTATTTTGTTGTCGAATACGCGATAAACAATCAGCATTAAAATTTATGCGACCTGGTCTAAAAATTACTTCGTAGTCATACTGTTCCAATTTTAGTTCCCAGTGTACTACTGTACTGTACTACCTGAATCTTTGATACTAAAGACGCGTGTAAGAGGCCTATGATCCCGTCACTATTTTCATATGTCGACCATATATGTAAGTAAGGTCTGAAATAATTTATCGCCCAAATAATGGTTAGTAACTCAAGTTCAGTGGTACTATAATTCGATTCAGCCCGATTGAGTGTTCTACTCGCAAAAGCTATAGGCAAGTCTGAACTTATGACTTCGATTTGCTCCGATTGCATGATAGGATGCGTCAGTAGTTACGATAAACTCTTTTGAAAAATCTTTTGTTAATGTGTATTAAAAGCACTTTCTTGATCGATCTTCGATGTATCGTTTAAATTAGCTTTGATTTGGTGAAAGTCTGAGGCAAGATCCAAGGTTGTAAAGTAATAGAACCCAATTGGTCAAGGATTTTTGAAATGTTTGGAAGAGCGTAACCGTCTCCTACAGTGACTTCACTGAGTTTACTGTACTCTATAACGATGCGCCCCTTTTGGCTACCGGATGCATCACGCTTTTTCAGGACTACCCAGAGTACTGCAGACCATGGTGACTTTAAAGGTTTAATGATACCTTGGTTAAGCATTTCGTTCATCTAACCATTAACTTCATTCTTATGAGCTCTGGATATCGGATTTCGTTCTGACTAATGTGATTTCGTCAGAAATTGCTTCAAGTCTTATTGTAATTTAATTTCTGGAATTATAGAATTCTCTTCCGTAATATTTAGTACAACGTCTCATGTGTTTAGCGTAAGTACCTGCCATGTAGGCTCAAACTTACGGGATGCCCATACATCCATGGGAGCAAGGATACGTCTTTCCATCGCTCACCAACACTTTCACTGTTTCAGATACCAATTCGGAACTGTGTTGCCGGAACAAGTTCCACCCTTGGTATGAGTCGAGGCCGACCTAAAACCTCTTACTGCTCTTAGGGTCGCAGCACCCAGTACTTATTGCAACTCTACATTGGGTCAAACCAAGGGAAAACCCAAGGGAAAAACCAAGGGAAAACCCAAGATAAGACCCTTCCCGCGATTTTGGGTTTAAACCACAGCCACCGTGACGCTCCCACAAGGGGGCCTACCTCTAACAAGTCAGGCCCGGACCGTGATCCGCGGGGCTCCTGACTCCCATGGTACCGTGATTTAAGTCCTGGTAGGGACTACCGGTGGTCCAGCCGCCAACAAGACCTATGACCGGCAACTTGTGACTGATCGAATCGTAGCAACCTTCGGTAGCGTCATCTGAAGATGTTTACGATAAGACCAGTACTTTGCTCTGCCCGCGTTCATTATTAGACAACGTCATTAAAGGGCGAAGCCTTGATAATTGGACGGGGGCCCAATATTTAGTACAGTGGGCAACGCCTTTGAATTGGAATTTACTTTCGTAAGAGCTCTGGTAAGAAGTATCCCTTCCTTAATATAGGTTGTATGATTAGGCGGTTATTATTTTGAGCTTCTGGCTCATAGTGTATCGGAACTTGTTGATCATTTAAAATATTTGCATGAGATTTGTAGTCGATTGAAGTCTTGTACTTCGTTAGGAAATCATTTCCAAGAATGCCATCGTATAGAATATTAGAAGCTTCCTTCAGAATGCGGAACAGGTGTTTAAAGATGTTCGATGAAACTTCTAATCTAATTGTTTGAATTGAATTGAATGAATCGAATTCTTTTTTGTCATTGTAATATACAATACTACAATAATATATTTCCTTTTAGTGAATTCGATTTAGGATAGTGGCATTTGCACCAGTATCAATTAGAATGTTAGTTTATGGGTTTTAGATTGAATACACGAGATGGGTTTTTATTTTTTTTTTTGGATGGGGACGTCATCCCCTACACCTATTTGGCTTAATACAAGCTTAATTTTACTTAAAAACTAGGACTTAAAAATTAACAAAATTTAAGGGTTAGGAACTAAGGCAATAGTGGAGGTGATCACGTTTGAGACGAGATGTGCTCAGCTTGAAATCAAAAACGGGGAGGTTTGAGTTAATCTTACGGAGAATGTGTGTTGGAACCATAAGAGGTGCGATGGGTTGGAATATAAAAGAGACGAGGACAACATAAATTACGAGGGTTAGTGTTGAAGAAACAGAATTGTAAAGCGAAGCGCAATCCACAGAACCAAGGAGCAGTCGATGAATGAAAAGTATGTCACGATACGGAGGTAAAATAAAAGGGTCATCCCAGAGTAGTCCTCGAACGGCAAATCGTAGGAAACGACTTTGATTTTTTTTATTTATTTTTTTATAATTGGCGAGCGCTCAAGGGATTTCAGTATCTTTAAAATGTTTGTACACAGTGTGAAATGTTTGCAAGTCATAACGACTGGGCAATAGAGAGCTCGGCAGAGCATTCCACTGTAAGTGCAATTGGATGGATAATGGATAACGGCTGGGTATTTAAATCTCGCTTTAATGATAGCAGACAGCATTGAGTTTTGGAAGCATTAAATTCCACTCTATTGATAGTTCCTCAATTGATTATGCTGTTAGTATAATTTAAAAAGCTTAACATACGCTTGCCTTTTCATATTCTGGGAACGAATATGAAAAGCAGAGAGTACTGTCATCAGCGAAGGAATATCTTGGATTAGAAGTAGCAGACAAGAGATCATTAATAAAAATTTAAAAGAGTATTGGAGACAGAATGGAGCCCTGGGTCACACCAGCATTAATTTTGAGAATATTAGACTTGAAATCATCCAAGATAACTTAAATTGAACGTTCCGAAAGGTAGTTTCTAATCCATTGAAGAAGAGAGTCGTCAATCCCAAATGCCTTAGAAATATCAAGTTCGATTATCTTGCTTTTGCCAGATTGATTTCCACTTCGGTTACGCATTTCGATGAGAGATGCCATCAAAGCACCAGTGGACCTGTTGCTACGAAAACAATACTGTCGGTCAATGAGCAGTTTTCACGTTTCGAGATATTTCATGAGCTAAAGGTTTATCAACGTTTCTATGACGTTGGAAAGAAGGGACGTAACTGCAATAGGTCTACTAGGAAGAGGGAGAATTAGATTCGCCTTTTTTAGTGACGGGATGGAAAAATACTATTTTCCATCTGCTCGGAAAGGGTCCTAGAGAGTAGGATTGTTCTCAATTCGGGATATATGAACTCATTGAAAGGGGAATCACACTTGGAGAACGGCCGGACAACGGTAATGTTAAGTGACTTTGTCACATAGAGTTGGCTTCAAGGATTATCTCATCTCATAAGTTATGAAGGGATTGAACCTGGGGTATTGGTTGTCCATGCAGCAAATAAAATCGAGGAGGAGATTGATTGGACTTACTTGACATTTGGAGACATTAAGGACACTAAGGAATTTTTTAGATACCATGTGGAAAACCTATCGAGGTCGTCTTGAAAGAGCATATAGTCTTGGGGTGAAGAAATAGTTTTAGAAGAACTTAGTGTCGTCAGCGTAAATAGACAGGGGGTAGGTGTTTAATAAGCCTCTCAAAATTGTTTATAGTTAAAATGAAAAAGGGGACCTACGTTCAATATATTCTCGGTATCGATATGAAGGAAAATGCGAATTCATTTTAAATTGTTTTCATTTTTCAATATAATCTCCCCTAACATCAATGCATTTGTTACATCTTGAGATAAGCTTTTTTAAACCCTCAAAAAAATAAATTTCCTTTTTCTCTGCAAAATACCCATTTATCGCCGACTTGAGTTCTTCATCATCCGAAAATCTTTTTCCACGAAGACATTTTTTCGAATTCGGAAACAGGAAATAATCACCAGGGCAAAGTCTGGACTATAGGGTGGATGTTGGATTTCTTCGAAACCACAATCTCGCGCAGCAGCCTTGGAAACTCGCGCCGTGTGAACAGGAGCGTTGTCATGAAGAAGCAATACACCCGCTGCGAGTTTACCCCGTCTTTTCTTTTTAATTTCCTCCCGCAAATTATGTATAGTGGAAGCGTAGGATGTGGCGTTGATGGTTTCACCTTTTTTTTTGTACTCACTGAGCAAGATTCCCTTTGAGTCCCAAAAAACTGTGGCCATGAGCTTCTCGGCAGACGGAGTGACTTTGAACTTCTTCGGGGGGTCTGTTCCTTTTTTATGCCACTGCATGGACTCTTGTTTGCTTTCAGAGTCATAGTGGTGGACCCATGTTTCGTCCCCAGTAACAATTCGATCCATAACACCGTCCGCGTTCTCACTACACATCTCCAAAAGCTCTCTACAGCATGCGATTCTCACTTTTTTCTGAGGCGCTGTGAGCATTCGTGGCACCCACCTTGCACTGACCTTTGAAAGGTTAAGATGGTCATGAAGAATGGTGTGAATGGTACCAATTGAAAGCTTGGTGATCTCTGCCATCATTTTCACCTTTATTCGGGCATCCTCAAGAACAAGTTTCTCTTTGATGCTTTCTCCCGTACAAGCAGTAGCCGGGGCGCCGGAGCGGGGGTCGTCTTCAATGCTCTCTCTGCCTCTCTTGAACTCACTTGACCACTTTTGCACAGTTGATAATGAAGGTGCGAAACCCTGGTAAACAGCCACCATCTCTTCATGAATAGTTTTTTGACTTTTTCCTTGCTTAGTGAGAAATTTGATTACAGCGCGATGCTCAATTTTCACCATCATCGTCTCAGTTGCCATTATGATTCTGTTTAACTAGAGATAAAACGCGAATTAATAATCACATTTATATGAAATTTTACATGAATGCACTAAAATAATAGTATTACTTGATTTATATATACAACCACAGCTTCACCCTGATACCGAGAATATGTTGAACGCTCCTCGTATATGGCTACTTTTCGGGCCATCAGAAGTGCCTAAAAGCGGGGCTGAGAAGGTTAGGTCAATCAACGAAGGCTACAGTAAGTTTTCTGCAGATAAAGAACTTAACACTCAAGTGGGTATGAATTCACTTATAATGACTCAGCATGTGTTAAGTTTTTTGGAAAATGGGATAGAGAGAGAAGGAAAGATGTTTGAGCTCAGTGGTTATTTCGCTCCATGGGTGGTATAAAACATTTAATGGGGAGACTAAATTCTTAGTGGAAGTTGGCTTGTTGTTGATTTCTAAATAGTAAACTACTTATCTTACTTGATTTTCATTAACTGAAAAAATTAATGTCTTTCGGGGGAGGTTGCGATTCGAACACCGAACCTTCCGATTTGAAAGCCAGTCCACTACCACTTGAGCCCCGGCCACGGGGTCAAAATCGACGGAAGACAATTTCAAAAGGATCAACTCTTTAGATATTTTATCGAAAACGTTAGCAAAATCTGTAGCAATAACATCGACTTCGTTGCCATTTTCTTGGGCTGAAAACGCAAACTATACGAATTCAACGAAGTTTGTAGATGAAATAGAAAGGAAAGTGGATGCGAAAGATTAGGCCGGGTAAAATTTCATCATTTTGTAACTTCTCTTCAATAAGGTACTTGAATATACGGGTTCAATTAGCTTTATGGAAGTTGTAAGAGGAGAGAGTGGGGTAAGAAGTAGACTTTAGTGAAGAGCTGTGGAAAAAAGAGAGAAGAGGATTGGGGTTAGTTATCGGTAGTTAATAGTGTTAAGGGGCAAAATGTTACTATGGAGTTGATGGGATCACTAGTGAAAATAATACCTAGTTGGAGTTAGAGACACCGCTTATTTGACATAGACTTGAGTTAGTTATACTATCAATGAACTAGCGTTTGTAGCGGTAACAACGAATTGATCATCCGATTGAATCCACTTCAGCAGAGGCAGATTAAAACCATCAACGACAAGGATATTGTTGGTGGAATCACTTAGACTAATAAGATGGTCAATCGCTTCATTAGCAAGGATGTAGGATTCGATGGGTTTAGCCGGGAGAAATGCTACATTCTACACATAACGTACAGCGACCTATTGGGGAGTGTTATTTTACTTGAAACAAAGTCAAATTTGACAATAGAAGAGATAGCGATGAGAAAAGATTTAAGGCTATTGCGAATGACAAATACTACTCCTCGTCATTGAGAATCAGATATAGAGAAGGCAAGATCATCAACCATGGGGAGAGAGTGACCGTCATCTAGGAAAACATTTTAAGAAGATGTGAATAACTCTACGGGGATCAGATTGGTTTCTGTAAGAGCATAGACGTCGAAAGAGAGGACATGCGATTTAGATAAAAGAGGACGAGTTTTAGAGCTAAAGCTTCTTACGGTTGTAAAATGTAAGAGGTAGTTTGTTACGCGGTGGAGTAGGGGATTATAGACGAGATGAAGCCAAAGAAGGTAAGTTAGGAACGAAAAAATTTATCTTGGTCAGCCAGTCTACGCTATAGGTGAAATATATGAGGACGATATTTCTAACTAGGAATACGTTTTGATTTATGAAAATGTTCGAGAGAAGTTTTCTCAGAACTAACGTCTCTATTGTTTGAATGATATTTCTGAATTGCTTTCCGATGAAAATACAGTTTTCAACTTGTTCTTCAGAGATTTCTAATGATATAGCCTCATTAAGGGTTTTTATTTCTCGCACGCATAAAACATTGTAACGGGTGACCAGATTGCAATGATAAATTTTCCGATTGTTATGTCCCACCATCTGTCGAAATTACCAATGACATCCAGCTGCCAAAATATTCAGTAAGGTTTACCATTTCATCACGCATCGCTTTACGCTTGTCGAACGTGCAGAAGTTATTTAAAAATATTATTGAAATTCCGGCTTAACTGTAAATACAAAACGTGAATTTCGTCGCAACGTCACGTTGGTCGTCATCATCACTTCAATGTGCAGGCAATTTCCTGCACCATGGAAAAGTTTGATCATGGGCACATGCTTTCGGATCTGAAACCAGATAGAGATTGGTGCGAAATAAAGTGGTCGGTATCGAAAAAGACCAAGAAATGTCGATTCGGTGCCGATCAGATGAATTGAGCATCGCCAGAAAGTCAACCCGGCTTATTTTGCGGTTGAATTTGTACCTATGTACTCCCGTATAAAATTGTGCTGACGCAAGAATTGAAGCCAAACAACCATAGACAACGCCATAAGTTCGCTAATTGGGCGCTGGAAATGATCTTCTCGTACGAGGCCAACTTTTGGCTCAGCGGCTATGTTAACAAGCAAAATTGGTATTATTGGAACGAACACAATCAGCCAAGCATTAACGCATCCACAAATATTATTTTCAGTGCGGTTTATGACATGGCGGCATCATAGGATACCATCAATGGTATCAGGTATAGAGCGATGTTAGCCAACTTTCTGTGGTCAGAGATGCACAATATCGATATATCCGAGCTGTGGTTCGAATAAGACTGCGCTACATGCCATACAAGCGACGCAACTCTCGAAGTTGTGAAGGAGGAATTTTGCAACTGGGTTATATCACGGCGAGCGTTCATGCGATTTGACACCACTCGATTATTTCCTTTGGGCTACGTCAGGACCTTAGTCTACGCTAACAAGCTAACCACTTTGGATGAGCTCGACGCCAACATTCGACGCACTATTGCCGGAATAACGCCGCACTTATTGGACCGATTCATTAAAAATAGAACCGACAGCTTGAAGCACTGCCAGGGCGGCCGAGGCGGCCATTTGGATGATGTGCTATTCCACACGAAATGACATGAACGGAGTTTCAAAATAAAGCCAGAATCAATTTCATATCTCACACTGTTGTTGTTTTATTTAAGTCACCCTTTGTATTGATGGTAAAGGAAAATAAATAAACCTATTAAGGACAATTTCATTAAGGAGTTCAAGTCGATTTTCTGGTGAAGACTTGCTGGCTTTGTTGTTGATTTGCACTAATTATACGTTTTAAGCAAGTTTCTACACTTACAACAAATTGAGACACCGGCTCATAGACATTTTGCTTTAAATTAGTAAGTTCACAAAATAATTACGAGTGGTGTTTTCGATCTTGATGCATGTTTTTTGAAATTTTTTGAGCCCATGTTTCGAATTTTCGACTAATGCAAGCTGCTTTGACTTTGGATATTTGGGTTTGGTTATAATCCAAAAGTACAAGTTTTTGATTATCTGATGCTAATGTGAATGCGCTATTACAATCACTTATGAAGGCACACAATTTATGTCTTCAACCGTCAACAGATTTAATAAATCGAATTAAAAAATTATTTGGATTTCTTCTCGGGTAGCACCCGTTTCGGACGTATTATCTTCGCTCTCGTTTCCTACGATGATATTTTCGAAATTTTCCTTTGGTATTTTCTCGTTAAGGAAGCAGAAAAAGTCAAAACAACAAGATACAAATGAAGTGATTAAAACTTAACAGATAAAATAACAAATAAAATTGTCTTTCAAGTTAGAATGATTACTAATATTCACAAGGGAAAGTAACATGCAATATGCCTAATTATAAAGGTACATAATTAACATAACATTAACATAAGAAACAACTCTAAGGAATTCACATTTTAATTCACAAAAAAATGTTCACACCAATGTTAAATTGAAAACAACCACGAACAACCACAAAGAAAAACAAAACACTTCTCTCCTTGGAGTTTCAAACAGTAATGAATTTATTAATTTTCTTCTTCTTACATATAACGTGCTTAAACATTAACAACGATCTTACAATGAAAAGCTACTTTAGCAAATTTGATATAAAAGAAAAGAAAAATGAATAGAGATACATAATGAAAAGCTACACTTAAAGATGTCTATGAAAATCTAGAAAATCTGATGGTGAAAAGATGATATATAAAGTAGCAAGGCAACGCCGCAACAAAATGAAAGATTTAAAATTCTCTAAATACATAAAGACTGAAGAGGGAATAATGCTAACAACACTCCTGAAAATCGATGAAATATGGCGGGAATATTTCCATGAACTGATGAATGAGGAATTTCATAGAGATAATATCGCACTGGATACCATCTTCCTGTCCTTTTGAGAGGGTACATATGGTTTTATCTGCATCCATACAAGTATTTATGAAATTTTTTAACCGCATAAACGATATGAAGAGGTTCTATATTATGCTTTTCAGAGTAAGTTTAGTAAGTTTTTCAGTCTTTTCGAACCACCTCTTACATGAATGGAGATCTTAGATTTGCCGATTTAAAATTCTTAACCCGGAAGGCGAAATACTATACATCGCCGAGTAATGGACTCGTAGGTATATAAAATACAAAAGGCTTTACCGAGCGGGTCGGAGCCAAAGCTAAAGTTCTCTTACTCGAGACATTAAGGTAGACCAAATTTCATGATAATTTGTATGAAATGCTGAAAGTTTCATGCGTGGAATAAAAAAGGCAGACTGGGGACTGTGTTCGGCAGAGACAAGCTTGAAGGCCTTGTTTTAGGGAGCACCACTTTTTTTTCTTCTTTTGTACAGTGTATGCTATGAAAGAATAGCGCGCATTGGAAGATTATGATCTATTAACATTTTGTCAAACAGTCTACAACATCCATAATAATAACCTGCAGGTTATTATTTTAAAACATGATCTGGTTCGATGTAAAACTTTCGACCATTGCTTCTACCGATGGCGTCACCAACGATCAACGAAATTTTTCTACAATTTTGTACAATTTACGAGCAAACCTTTTGGTCGTTGCCTTTGCTTAGCAATATGTTTAATTGATTCGCAATAATATTGTCCTTAAAATGCCTATTTATGACAATGAGGACCATTCATACTATGCTGGCATCCGTTTTGCGTTTTTCACCAACATTTGAGCACCTAGCATTACTTGATACAATTTTTCCCGGGTTGATTAATTTATTGATTGCAATTTAATTAACCGATTGCAATATTGCCACAAAAAAAAAAAAAAAACACAAAATGAGACCCGAACTACACGAGTGGGGTGGTTGACAACGGAAATATCAAATATCAGTAGAAACATACACATGCTCAAAAACAGGAAATGTTCACTATTCAGTGATGCCTCGCAACTCAATTGGTGTCGATTCATAGCTAGTAAAATATGGGAATTATATAAAATGGTAATAGACTATGGAATCAGAGCTCCCAGTTCAAGCTGGGAATCTGTTTGATCACTGAGAACTGAATAGTCCGGAAATTCTCCTTAAAACTGAACTTTCCATCCTGATAAGTATACGGTGGATGAACTCTCCCCAGTAGCCTCATCTGACCACTATGTCATACCAGCTAATTTCTCGAACATCAACCACACAGTTAGAGAAGAGATTCCTAAAGGAACCGTAGGGCAATACGAGAAAGCCAATTGGATCATTATGTTTCCTTGATAACGACGTGGATGAGGCTGCGGATACGGTAAAATTGCTGCCTGCTGACCGTCTAGTGCGGTTAACTTACTCCCACGCTCTGTAAAACCTGGTGCTAGAATAGGATGATTTCGTATTCAAAATCATAATGAGCGACGAAGCTCATTTATACTTAAGTGGTTAAGTTGAGATTTGGATTGAGATGAGATTTTAAATCACCAATTTACACGCCGTGTGATCTCCAGTTTTGGCGATCACCAGATCTGACAGCGATCGCTCCTATGGAGCTTTTTCATATCTCGCATTTACCACAACAAAACACAAACCTTGCAGGTCTTAGGTTAGGTTAGGTAAGAGTGGCTGTTGGAGATACCAACCCACTTAGGCCTATTGGCCCATTGTGATGCCACGTGGATCTATGATCTTCTTACTACTGGAACCAGTTTGAGCTTATAATCAAGCGTAGGAGACTGTTAACGTCTACTTTTTCTAGATCGTTTAGGTCGTTAAAGAAGAAAGCTCCTAGGTGAAGCTTCCTTCTCTGAGAGAGAGCTGGGCATGTGCAGAGTAGGTGGGGGATTGTCTCCTCCTCTCCCTCGTCCATGCAGCTTCTACAGAAATCGTCAGTAAAAGCGCCAAGCCTTCTTGCGTGCTTGCCTGTTAGGCAGTGTCCGGTAATGACACCTATTATGGCGCTGAGATGTTTCCTATCTAAAAGGATCAGACACTTAGATCGACTCAGATCCAGCCTTGGCCAGATCTTTTTGGTCGCTAGACATGTTTGTCCAGCAGTCCACCTAAGGTCTGTTCTTTTATTGGTATCTAGCTTTAGTGTTAGTTTGCACGTAGCGATTGGTATATCTATACTACCTTTGTCTGGTAGGATAGGTAGAGTGGTTCCAATTTTGGCGAGTTCATCGGCTATGCAGTTCCCTGGAATGTCTCTGTGGCCCGGCACCCAACAAAGGTGAATGTTGAACTGCTCTGCCATCTCCATGAGAGATGATCGGTATTCAAGGGCGGTTTTAGAATATAATGAGACCGAGTCCAGGGACTTGATGGCGGCCTGACTATCCGAAAATATGCGGATATCCTTTGCAGATATCACGTCTTTCTTCAGCCAGGACAGAGCTTCTTTAATCGCCAAAATTTCCGACTGGAACACGCTACAGTGATTTGGAAGGCGGAAAGAGAGGCTTAGATTTAGCTTATCTGAGAAAACACCGCCACCAACTCCGCTATCGGTTTTAGATCCATCTATGTAGAGATGGATTGACTTGTCCTCCATGAAAGCATCCTCTTCCCAGAATGATCTAGAGGGGAAGCTTACATGGAAGTTTTTGTCAAACCAAAGTTCAGGTATGGTGTAATCGGTGTTCTCTGTGAGGATTCCTAATGTATTAAGAATATTGGCGTGGCCAGATGAATTATTTGTCCACTGTTTAGTCGCTTTAAGGCGAATAGCTGCAGTCGCAGCTACTTGCTTGCTAAAAATGTCGAGGGGTGTCAAGTGAAGCAGAATATCTAATGCCGCAGAGGGGGTAGACCGCAAGGCTCCGCTTGTGCATAGACATGCTGTTCTTTGGACTCTGCTAGTTTAATGCGGTTGACTGCATTCTCCAAGGCCGTCCACCAGACAACCACCCCGTAAGTAAGTATCGGTCTTATGACCGAGATGTATAGCCAGTGGGTTATGCGAAGTTGAACGCCCCATTTGTTGCCAATGGCTTTTTTGCAAGAGAATAAAGCTATTGTAGCTTTATTGACACTTTCTTGAATGTTAGGTTTCCAGTTTAGTTTCCTATCAAAAATGAGACCCAGATATTTTGCTGTATCGGAGAAAACTAAACTGGTACCGTTTATTGAAGGAGGGTCTATAATTGGAATTTTATATTTCCTAGAAAAGAGGACAAGATCAGTTTTATGGGGGTTTATTCCCAATCCACAGCGATCTGCCCAGCGGGTTAATCTGTTGAGATTTACTTGGAGGAGTTCTTTAATGGTATTTAGATGTTTTCCTGAGACGGCTATGGCAACGTCATCCGCATAGGCAATCACTCTGCTACCACCCACTTCCAAGTATATCAGTAGTTCGTTAACTAGTTGCAGGTCTTGAAAGCTCATCAATTTGAAGACAGGTGTTTTGCGAGCAACAATTCAAATTGCCAAACGAACACAAATATGCATCAACTGAAGAGAGTCATTTTTCTATAATTTTTCCAACGTAATGTCATCAATTTTACTCTTGCAAATAAACTTCTCGTGAAAACAGATAACAAATTATTCTATCTCTAACAAAATGGCAGCCAATTCATATTACGACATTACTTTTGTCCACCTTGTATGATTAAGCTGTTAGAAATCGATGCACTTTCGATCTCCGAGCCCATGCACAAACCGCAATGTATCTAACCGCGGTGTTGTCGCCTCTTACTTTGGTCTTAAAATTTCACTTTACGTTTACAATAGCAGCATTAGGCATCAGGTTCTAGGCGGCACCTAGTTCTCCTTCTATCCATAGTCGAGCTGCCGCATAGTGAGCAATACCGTTCTATGAAATGTTGATCAATTTCACATCACTCTGGAATCTTTGAGAGGTTCTCTATGTTGCTGGTAAAACTCTGGCCTTACATCGGGGTCACGTACTCTTCCAGCAGAAAATATTAAGACAATATATCTGGTTGGTCTAGGAAAGGCACTAGCATCTGCTCATCTTATTTCGTTGAACATCGTGTCCATCTTTTTCGCTTAACTCTATTCTCAAGTTCCGAGACTCCATAGTATCTTCTTTTGGTTTAATGGTACAAAGCTGAAACTAAATTACATAAGTTCAGTTAGTCGTTAAGACCTAAGCAGGGTTTCTGTGTCTCTGGTGCACTACAAGCTATCATTAGTTTGCAATTCCAATGGACTCAATTTGAAAGCTTGTTTAATTGTAGGTCCTTCTACTGTTTAGGATGTACCATACTGTATGATGAACGATGTCACAGAGTGAAGAGGCAATAGGTTATGCTCTTTCTGTGCAATAGGCAGTGCATTAGTAGTAGAATGGAAGTTCACAGTATTTGAATACATGACAAACTCTGTTCGTTAATCCAAGATTTTTTGAATTAATTTTTTCAAAAGCAAAAATAGAGGTAAACGAAACAAAATTACAATTTTATTTGATAGAAAATGTGATCTTGCTTGACTCACAACATCCATTCATTCAATCATTTTGTTTTTATTAAGACATTAATACACTTGATAATTTATGAATACATTTTTTTTTAATTTATGGTAACCGACTTCAATAGCTATATCTCGTTAAACTAAGTTTTTAGATACAATAAATGTTTATAAGGAAACATATATACGTACGGTTGTTATTTTAACTAATTTTCTATTAATTCATTATTTTTGCATGTGTTTGCTCCCGACACATGCTCGCTTTATGGTTCCAGTGGCCAAAATTAAATTTATGACTAGAACTACTTACTTACAAACTAAATAAATAAAAAGCTAAATCTTATTTAAGATAAGATACAACAGTAATTGGATAAGCATCAGCATGTAATAATCATGTCTACTTAGTTAGATATATAATTATGTTTATATAATAACAAGAAGAATATGTTATTATGAATAAGCTGAAATATCAATTCGATTACTAATGGAAAACAAAAATCTATGTTACAAGATGGCATACATTTGGTTAACTTTTGGCTTAAATTTATTAAATTAGACAAATTTGAAATCGATATCCTCTGAGAACAGGTAAATTTGCTTTTCATAAAATGGAAGTTTTAAGTTGGAGCTGGACGATGGTTCAAATAATGATTGTGATCTTAAATTCAATATATTAATAGGGGAAAGGTAAAGATTGTTATCTAGCACACTTTCGTTGATGTTTCTGTTCCATATATTTTTTATAATTGGGTTGGGGTGATTGGAGGTGGATTGTAATTTATTTTCCAATAATTTAACCATATATACGCAAAGAGGTTCAATATTATTTTCTCTATATATTGTTGCATTTGAATACCGTTGTTTATTTGGTTTTCTGAACTTTCCACAACAAAATCTTAGCATTTTTCGCTTGAAGTTTTCTAACTCATTTGTGGCTGTTGGTGAAACACTAAACCAACAGCCAAATCCATATGTAATTATAGGTCTTATAAGTGTTTTGTACATAAGCATTTTGGTTTTCATTGAAATAGAACTCGATGATAAAAGTTGTTTTAGCAGACCAGAAGCCATTTTGGATTTATTCAGCACTGCCCTGGCATGCTAATTAAATTTGAATTTGTTTTGGTAGTATATACCAAGATATTTTGGTTCCATTTTCAGTGGGATCGGTACATTAACGATTTCTAGTAACAGTGTTTTACTCTCCTTGACTGCTTTACGGTGCCCTTTTCCATAAACGTTTCTGAAACATGTAATACTACTCTTTCCTGAGTTTAATACTAATCTCCAAGAGTTGAAATAAGATGTTAATGAGTTTAATACTAATCTCCAAGAGTTGAAATAAGATGTTAATGAGGGCACACATTCTTTGAATTTGTTAAGTGCCTCGTGGGGTCTTATTGCACTTGCTAATACCTTAGTATCGTCTACTACCTGGCTATTTAAAGGGAAATCATAAAGATATATGTTGAAGAGTTTTGGACCTTGTAATGATCCCTGAGCCACGCCCCTAAGTACTGGAAACTCTTCAGAGTATTCAGAAGCAATAGAGATTGCTACTGTCCTAGAGCTCAAAAATCTGATGATCATCAGAATGAGCACTTCAGAAAAATCTAGCGTTATCAGTTTGAAGATAAGTCCGTTGTGTCAAATGGAATCAAAAGCGGTCTTCAGATCTAAGCCAAGAACAACAGAGCACTTTTTATTCCTAAGGTTTTGAATGATTCGATCGTTTAGCACTAGCAATGAGTGCTCGGTTGAATGACTTTTCCTGAAACCGAGTTGGTTATTTGGAACAATATTTTTTTCCTCACAGAAACTGTCTAGGTGATCAGCCAAAACTCTTTCAAAAAGCTTTCCAACGTTAGATAATAATGATATAGGGCGAAAGTCTTTGATTTCTTATCCACTTTTCTTCTTTGCTACAGGAATAAGCTTAGATTTTTTCCACGTTGAGGGAAAGTACCATTATTTATGCATTGGTTGAAAATGCACGAAAGGGCTACATCAAGGGTATGAGGACATTTCCACAAAACAAAGTTTGAAATCTTATCTACACCTTACGATTTTTTGTGGTCTATGCTAATTCTATGAGCATTAATTTTCTCTGGAGACGCAAAAGGTGGAGGTAAGTTATCTGAGGTGGTGTTAGATGGATGAAAAATGGTTAAGTGTGTATTTGCATGCCTGCTCTTAAACTCGTTGACTCTGAGATTAACATGGTTTGTTAAGTTTGTGTCAAACTGTGGTATTTTTTTCTGAATACGTGTTAACCCTGTTTAAATGTCTATGGAAAATTCTTTTAAGTTTCCTAAGCCAAATTCTCTGAATTTTCATAAGATTTTTAGTCAAAAGTGAAATGCTTTTGTATTTTAAGTTTTTACTGATTTTAGTAACGGGATGGTTTTCTACACTTGAATTTATTTTATTGCTAACCTCTGGAAGAAGTTCGTCAGTTTTAGTATTGGAAATATTTGTACTTACTGGAAGATTCATTCTGAAAAGACTACTGTGTAGTTCTATTCTAAAATGATCCCAGTTCGTACTTTGAAAACAAGTGTAAGTGGTAGGAGGCACTAGAACAGGGAAAACATTGAAAATTTTTATATTAGTCTCTACACCAAAATGGTCAGAAACGAAAGGATATGTTTTACAGTTATTTCCTGTGTTTAATGAACTAGACAGCAAGAAAACGTCAAATACGGACGAAGATCTAGGAAAAGTTGGACTGTTAGGCGAAATTATGTCTAGAGTAAGAGATGATCCATTGTGAAACCACCTTTGTATTACGTTACCATTAGGATTAATCACAACATCACCCCAGTCAGGATGTCGAGCATTAAAATCACCCCTAACTCGCTCGAAAGAGACTGACCTGCCGCGGATGGAATGTAAATACTCGTACTTCCAAGAAGTATTCATTTCGTGGCCCGATTATTGTTCTGGAATACTAATACACCTAGGCAAGCTGAGAAGGTATCACTGTGGAAGGATACTTTATTAACTTTAAACTTTTCTTCAGTAACGATGGCTGTTCCCCTACCATCGTCGTTTCTTATTATGTTGTAACCTTCAAAGGAAGGTTTTAGTTTGGTGTATAGTCTTGTTTCAGATATGAAACAGATTTGGGGTTTTTTGTTTTGAAGAGTTCGATGGAGTGAAATTATTTTATTATGTGAGATTATGGAGTTTGTATTTATAGAGATTATTTTAAGATTTGTGTTTGAACCTATTATGTAATAATTGAAGCGACAAAGTAAAGATACGCAAACATCTTGTCTTATTTACTCTGGAGTTTTTGACAGTTAGGCCAAAATTGTCTGATTTTAAACAAAAGTTCTTTAAACGATATATTAAAGAGATTTTTGGCTTCTTTAAGAGAGTCGTTTAAATTTGTGCTGGAAGATGGGTGAGTATATTCAACAGCTGGAGCTTGGTAAGCTTTTTGCTGGATAGGTTTGTTTGCATTCCTGACCATATCGGCAAACGACATATTAGTTTTTGTTAAATTGCTTACCATGTCATTCACTTCAATTCTTGCTGTATTCGCAACATATCTAGAATTCTGGGCTAACATTATTTTCTTTTCTTTGTACCGCTTGTAATATTCACAGCTGTAAGAGCTTTCTGCGTGGCCCTCCAAATTGCAATTGGCACATTTTGTAATGGGAACTTGTTGGTTTTGTTCTTTTAATGCTTCAAATGAATTTATGCATACCTCAGAGTTATGGAACAAAACACATCGGCTGTGATAGGAACAACATTCCCCTGTGTGCCCAAACCTTTGACAGCGATAACAACGAATAACCACATTATTGTGTTTCTTCTCCCAACAAATTTTCTGGTGAAGAAGATATTTTATGCTAGTTAAGTCTTTAGTGCTTTCTCCTACATCTAATTTAACTACTAAAATATTTAGCTCTTTAGTTTTAGCTGCGACAAATCGAGTGATTTTATTGATTTTGATATTAGGAGCAGATCCTTCTCACGCCTTTAGAATTACGCTTATTTCGGTATCGCCGTCGATTCCTTTCAAGAGAATTGTCGCTCTTTTCGTTTCTCTTGGTGAAAAAGAAAAAGCACCTATATCTGTTCCACGGATCTTTTCTATAACAAGCTTATGAACGCTAGTATTGTCTACATAGACTTTTGTTTTTCGGTATCCTAAGTTTACAAAATTGTGTCTTAAGTTCATTCATGAGCGGCAAGATTATTTATGTCGGTTATCAAACTACAATTTGCGCCGAAAATAAAAATAGGTGGACAAAACGATTTGTTGCTTTCTCTCCAAGAGTACTACACCATGAATTGTTGTTTTGGATTGTTGCTCCGTCCGACTCCCAACAAATAAGTGAGTGCTGCTTGCAATTGGTAAAATATTTACAATTGAAAGCTGTACAATAAAACAATACAATCGAGTGATCTTAATCACAAGAGTATACTAAAATAACATGGTTTCAGTGTAGATTTTAGAGACTTACCCTAAATTTAATCATTTGTCTTTTTTTATACAGTAATGGGCGCAATTATTCGTATCATATTTAATTTATAAGTTTATAAATCTAATAATTAATAAATTGACCTCGTTTCATAATAATGGAAGTACAAAGTGATTGACGGTGCACAAGCACTGGAAGGCGAGCTCATTTAAAAATATTATTGTTTCGGCAGATGTTTTCGAAATTCGTGCCCTGAATAATCTTGAGATTATGTTGAGTGGAGGTTGACTTTCATTAGAAAGAAATATGATGCTATTGTTATTGCTAAAAATGTTTTATGTTGACAGAAAAAGGTGAAAACCAGTATTAAATATTATTCAGAGAATCGGAAAACGATTAAACAGCATAAGTAATTCACTTCAAAATGTAAGGCTTTCTTTTTTAAAAGTCCATAATTAGGTTTGAAAATTATTTGATAGATTTGAGCTCTTAGTTGGTCAAATTACTTCCATTACGTTATCATATACATTAGGGTGTCCCAGGCTATAAGGGTTAAATTTTTTTTTTTAGATAGAGATACGCATACCTTTTTTTTTTTCTATTTGACCCAGATAAATGAAATATCAAATATTATTGCGATCGGATGACGATAACCCGTGCCGACTTAACGCCAAAATCTAAACATAAAAATTAGTATGGAGCAATGGAGGGAAAAGCAAAACTCATTTATTTTTGAAATAAGGCATCCGGTATTGGACTTTATTATTATATTAATTGTTGAAATTAGGTTAATTATTTATTAATTTTCTTTTTAATGTTTGTTTTTTACAGTCAGGATACTTTTGTCGATGTTCTTGTACGCAACGAAATAAAAATTGCTTTTGCTCCTCTTGAACAGTTAGCAGGCCGTGAAAATCTTGCATCAACTTGACTGCTCTTTCAGCAGAGTCATTAACTGCTTTCAGTTTTAATAGCTTGCTTTTAGCATGTTGGTACGAAGCATTTTTAAGCCACAAAGAGGGGCACTCGTGGAGAAAAGCACCATCAATTTTCAATCGACTAAATAAGGACTTGCTTTTGACTGAAACAAAGTCATCGATGTTTTTTTCTGAAAACAAAAAAAGGAGGATTATTGATATAATTTTTTAGTTATGTAAATAAAAAAGTTAAAAAAACAAACTTAATTTTCAAACTTACCATAAAGTCTGCCACAAAGTTCTTCTTTCGATGGAATGTAGCATTTACCATAGGCAGATGGATATTCTTTGGCTAAGTTAGCAACCATTTTGACTTTCGTTTCTTGGCTTACATCATCATCAAATAGAGACAAGATAGACACTTCGTCTGTCAAATACCACAAATGCAAGCAAAACTTCTGTAATGCTGCTTTCGAGATGCTTTCATCTATTGTTTCATAAGATTTTATAGCTTTCAGAAAACACAAATCCTGGTAAGGTGCTTTTACTGCTAAAATGCATTGCAACCAAGGCCTAACGTATATTGTCACGATGAACAGGCAGACGTCTAACAGAGCTTCTTTATCTTTGTTAGAAATTCTTAATTGATCACCAAGTAACGATATTTTTAATGAGTAAATCGCTCTCGCCATCCATCGAGCTTGGTGCATGGCACCTGGAGGCCGGATCTTAAATTTTTTTTCTGCATCGCCGCCAAGAAATATTATTGAAAGTTCGATTAACTCTCTGTAATCATCCCTAGTAATTTCTTTAGTTAATTCAATTTGGTAAAAATCGATAAGTCTGTTAAACTCAGAAACATTCAAACATGATAGCTTTTCTGTACAGCTCTGTATTTTCTCGGGATCGACATTCTTCCAGTTCTCTCGAAATTTCTTGAACATTGGAATGTCTGGGCTTGTGGTAACTTGGCAGATTTTTGCTTCAAACACGCTTTTTAGTACTAATTCGTAGACGTGATGGCGGCAAGCAAAAATAATCATTTCCCTGCCTAGTTTCTGTTCGAGAAGTACACAAGTACCATTGATTCGACCAGTATTTGAAGCAGTCGTATCACAACACAAAATCTGCACTTTATCCTCAAGATTCCAATCAATTATAGCATTCCAAAGTACCTGGGCCTGTTCCTTTCCTGTAGAGTTATCCAACTTTGGTACAGCGATAAGTTGTTCTTTATCGTCAAACGTTATAACTATCGGCAGACGTTCTTCCTTAGATTTGCGTGAATCTAAAGCCGGCAAAAGTTTACCATCCCAGTGGAGTGTTACAATATCCGGAACCTGGTTTTGAAAATTAACCTTTATGGCTTCCGCTCGCTCTTTTCGCTTTTCCGTACGAACCCTTTGAATAGTGGACTTGCTTATAGGAAATTCGTCTGTGTTATGTCCAAGAGCTTCAATAGTTGCTTCAATAATAAACACAGCATCTCTCACACTCAATTGACACCGATCTAATGCTGCCACTAATTTTGGAGTGATAAAATTCTTCCTCATAACAGTTTTATTTATACTGGATTCTGTTTTGGTTAGGTTTGGCAAAATTTCCTGTAAATCCATCAATTCTGAATCAGACGACAAACTTTCTTGTAGCGGGTCATAAGATGATGTTGAAGGAGCTAAGGATGAAAAATATTTAGCACGTCGTTTTTGCTCCTCGACGTTTCTAAGGTGCGCTCTTTCTTCTTTGTGTGTTTGTTTTTGGTCAACTCCGGCTAAATGACCAGGTCGGCCTGGTTCTCTTTGGCGCTGCAAAAAAATCCTATCTTCATCTATCTTTATTAATTGAAGTGCATCCGCATGTGCAATGTCAAACAAATTGTTTAAGTTTGTAACAAACTCATGTCGACGCTGCTCAAACACGTTTTTTGTTTTGTTTGCATTTTTTTGCAAATTTCTCCAAACTTGATACAATGTAATTAATTTTTTAACACAATTAGGTAGAGATCTTGTCGGGATACGGGCCTTTTCCCAATAAATAATGCACTCACGAATAGTAAGATTTGCGCTCTCATTGACACTTAAATTCACTTCACGAATATTATAGAACAAAACTGCCAGTACTTGCCCATTAGAGGGAAGTTTTGAACCAGTAATTTGATGTTTAACGTTCCCTATTAAAAATATCTTCTTTCTACAACTGCGTAACTCCACCGACATGTTAACAGAACGAGAACAATGTGTTTACTAATAAAATAAACATGCAATAACAAGTTATCGATATGTTATTACTCGCGTGCCATGCCTTGCAAGTACTGACATGTTTAGATGCAAGTCGGCACGGGTTCCTCTGGTTCAAAGTACATGAAACTTTATTTACTATTGTTTTGACAGTATTCGAATAAAATAAGAGGGTATGCGTTACAAAAATTTAAACTTGATTTTTTTGGGACACCCTAATATACATATATGCGTCCTGTGCAGTCAGGTCTGCGTTGAACATCTAGAATCTTTTTCCATACAACGTAGTTTTCCTGAGGAACATTTCCTAGACTTCTTTAGGGCAAAAGTCTACCAGGTTAACAAGAAATGGATGATCTGGATCTATGCATGAGGGCATAACATCAGAAACAAATTCAAATTCAGATATCGGAACGACTGGTATTGATTAGTAAAAGGTTTACTGATTTTGGGTGAGGACCAACTAATAAGTAACCTGAATACTTCGAAACAGTTCTATATTCCTAATGAATAAGGATCGGTTTTTCTATGTATTGCAACTGCTCATTGATGGTCGCAAACATTGCGGAGAAGGCCAGTTGTTTCCTGCCCATAACTTCATTATGATTATGAGGTCGTTACAGTACTTTAAAGTATAATATTGAAATCACACGAAATCCGATATACTATCGCAAAGCATTTTTGAAAATCAAGTCAAGTGCACTGAGCGCCTTCCCTTGTCATCCTGAAAGGAGCTTTTTTCTGTGCTTTTCTCCTAATCGAACTGCCCGAAATAAGGTACGGATTTCCCTTGTACGTACTCTAAAAATATATGTGTAGAGAAGACATTATTCGCAGATATTAGCCTTTCTTAGTACACTGAACCTCTACTACCTGAGCATCGAACTTGTCGAATTGTAGAGACTGAGAAAAGTCAAAGAATCTCAAAAAGTTCTTCAGGTGAGTCCCAATATTAAAGGATACACAACCCCCACCCCCTTCCCGGTCCCCCCATCAGAAGCGACGCTGGCTGGCGCTAAGACCACGTCAAAGATCTCTCGAGGTGGATTAGGATATATTTGGCCAGGTGCAAAGCTCGAGTTCGTGGCTAAGGGAGATATCCCTAACAGATCTAGAATCCGCACCTGGATCACAGCGGAACCCCCCTCACTAGAAAGCATTCTGGAGATCATCAGGCTCAGCCACCTGACCCTTCCGACTCATGAATGGAAAGTCGCGAAACTGAAAGAACTGGAAAAAATGCGCGTTAATTGTGATCAATAAGGAATTCCTGAACCCTGTAGCGCAGATTAAAGGCATTATTCGGTTCGTCTTCGGGTCAATTCACCTAAGGGTTTATAAAAATGATGAGCTAGATGCTGATAAGCAACCTCCTCTTGATTTAGCCAATTCAACCTCAGATCTAGGAGCGTCGATATCCTTTCCTGAAATGGATAGCGACGACTCCAATTTATCCGAGGCGACAACTAAGCCGTCGGTCTCCTCCTCTGACACTCTGTCGGAAATGGAAACCGACGACGAATTAAAAAGAAATCCTTTAAAGTCAGAGGATGAAGATTATTCTGCTTCTTTCCAAAAACGCAGACTACATCATCCTAGTCCATGAACCATGGATCGTAAAAGGCGTGCTTAGTGGACTTGGGACACCTGTATACGCTCCACTCTATACAAAATGAAGAGGTAAAATTAGAACTTGTATATTAGTGAAACGTAGCCTTGATGTATTCTTACTTCCTAACCTCATCGACCCCGACGTAACCGTTGCCAGACTGGAGATTGCCAAAGATACCTACTAGCTGGCATCGGGATTTCTCGGCTGCGATTATGTTGGCCCTCTCCCTGGTGACAACCTAGAAAGGGACGTACTGGAAGCTATAATGCTAAAAACTGGCCTCATCATCGGGTGCGACGCTAACGCTCATCATACGGTATGGAGCAGTACCGATATCAACGATAGAGGTGAGTCACTTTTTGATTATATTTTAAGTACTAACCTCATTGTTTGCCACATTGGCAATGGGCACACTTTCATAACAAGAAACCGACATAAAGTAATAGATATTACTCTTGTCTCCGGCAACATCGTTCAAAAACTAACGAACTGGATGGTTTCGTCTGAACACTCATTTTTAGATCATAGATACATCCAATTCAACCTGAATAATGCCCTTTCCAGCCAACCATCATTCCGGAATTAAGGGAAAACTGATTGGCCAAAATACAGAGGAATACTATCAGAAACGCTATCCTCTGAACTATCAAGTCCCCCGCGTGACACCAATGAGCTTGAAATGAAAGTCAAGGAATTCACTTATCCAACATAGAGGCAAGAAAAAGCAGCTCTGGTGGACAGCAACACTGGGACTGCTCAGAAACACTTGCAGAAAACTTTTCAACTTAGCAAAAAGCACAAGAAAAGTGATTGACTTGGTCTCATACAAAGAATCCCTCAAAATATATAAAAAAGAACTGAGGAAGGCAAAGCGACAATCCTGGAGATCATTCTGTGACAAAATTACAGAAACCTCTGAGGCACCACAGCTAAGAAAAATCCCCTCTACAAATCCTATGATGCCTTGTTGTTTGAAAAAAACCAATGGTTCCTGGACAACCACAAGTGATGAATCACTCAACCTTCTACTGGGCATTTACTTTTCAAATAGCTCCCTATTCGCGGCCAGTAGCAACTCACAAAAACAGGACAACTGCAACAGTGACCAAAAATTCATGGTCTGTTTACAAGAGATAAACTGCTTTGGGCGCAGCATCGCTTCAAACCATACAAGTCTGCTGGTGCGGACGGTATAATACCTGCCGAGCTACAAAGGGCTCAGATATTATCTTGCCTACGCTAAGGAATATCATAAGGAGCTGTGTAGAACTTATCCACATTCCACTGTCACGAAGATAAGTCAATGTAATTTTTATTCCCAAAGCCGAAAAATGCTCTCATGGTGTCCCAAAGGAATTCAGACCTATAAGTCTATCATCTTTCCTTCTGAAAACTCTAGAACGACTGATTGTTATCCATATACGATCTTAAATTGATACAAGACTTTTGTCCACGGCTCAACATGCCTATTGTGAAGGAAAGACGATGGAAACGACTCTACATTCACTGACTAGCCACATTGAACGGTCCTTACAATATATACCCCGTTTATATGACAGCTATATATGCGTTGAAAAATTGCGCATTGGTTCAATACGCTCATATAAACAGCACTTCAAACCACATTGAAATATTTAACACGCAATCGTTCATTCCTGTTTATAAAACGCATTGAAAATTTGTAAGACCTTTAAAATATCATATAAACATTTACAAATCGCATTGAAACATTTTACTCTCTCGCGCTCTCATCATTCTTTCATCATCAGGCTGGTATTACGAGTAGTTGTGTATTTAAAATTCGGGATTGCAATCGAAATATTTTGAAAGACAAAGAAATAAGAACAATGTATGTGGCAGAGTGTGTCAAGTGTCAGTTCAATCAGCTGTTTATTAAACTCTCTCAATTTTCTCTCGCTCATTTTGGATTTGGTTTTGGATAATTTCATATAAACACCATCATTTCTACGGGTATTGAACCAATGCGGATTGCTTTAATGCACATTGAGCTGTCATATGAACTAGGTAATAGACAGTAAACAATTGTCACTTTCCTGCACATACAAGGTACCTTTAACAACGTCAACAGATCCGCAATCACAACTGCGGTGTCAACTCTGCAGGTAGACGGCTCACTTGGGGAGTTGATCTGTCTTATGCTAATAGCAGGATAATCCGGTGTTTTTTCACCGGATTGCCTGGAAGCGGGTGCGAGCAGGGTAATTGCATATGCGAATGACGTTGCTATAATAGTCTCAGGTAAGCATCTTAATACCATTAAAGAACTCCTTCAGCTAAATCTTAACAGATTAACCCGTTGGGCGGATCGCTGTGGATTCGGAGTAAACCCCCATAAAACGAAACTTGTCCTCTTTTCTAGGAAATAAAAAAATTCCAATCATATACCCTCCCTCAATCAGTCTAGTTTTCTCTGATACAGCAACATATCTGGGTCTCATTTTTGACAGGAAACTAAACTAGCAACCTAATTTTTAAGAAAGAGTTAGGAAAGCTACAGGGACAATTGGGAACAAATGAGGCCTTCAGCTTCGTACGTACTAACTATACGTCTCGGTTATAAGATCGATACTCACCAACGGGGTGATTGTCTGGTGGACGGCCTTAGACAATGCTGTCAACTGCAGCAAACTAAGCAAGTTCCAAAAAACAGCATGTCTGTGCATAAGCGGAGCCTTACGCACTACTCACTCCGCGGCACTGGGTATTTTGTTTCACTTGACATCCCTCGATATCTGGATCAGGCAAGTAGCAGCGACCGCAGTTATTCACCACTATATAGTGGAGAAATAATTTAGTTGGCCACGCTAATATTCTTAATATACTACGAATCCTTCCAGAGCACATCGATATACCTTAACATTTGTTTGACAAAGGTTTTCATGTAAGCATCCTCTCTGGAGATCCTTTTGGGAAGAAGATGCTTTCATGAATGTAAAGTCAATCCACTTCTATACAGATGGATCTAAAATTTATAGCGGGGTTGGTGGCAAACGATTTCTGTAGAAGCTGCGTGGACGAGGAGGAGGAGGAGACAATCCTCCATATACTCTGTACATGTCCAGCTCTCTCCCAAAGAAGGAAACTCCACTTAGTAGATTTCTTCTATAAAGACTTTAGCGATCTATAGACGTAAACAGTCTCCTACGCTTCATAATAAGCTCAAATTGGCTCAAATAGTAGGAGGATCAAGAGGCCTAACTAAGTTGATCTTTCCAACAGCTGCTCTTACTTAATCTAACCTAACCTAGGACATTGATAATCGCAGTGATTTCAACATCTAAAAACCATTCTGTGTCGAGGAAGTCTATAGGAGTCAATATACTGAGTTTTCAGTGAAGAGATCCAAAATTCCTTCGAGAGGCTCAAGCTACGAGTATTTCGATCCTTATTTCACGTCTTTCGAGATTATTTCGGAAAAACTTCCACTGTTTCTTATGGTTGCGGCCACTCTGTAATTTTTTTCTACACATTGTCTCGTTAAAGCTTCGACTGCATGTGGCTTGTAAACAGTGCATAATCGAAATTCATTGTCTTTGTTTCAACTGTTGTGGTCGACAACACGAAAAGATTAATTTCCGAAGCTGTTTATCGCATCGCTTCACTATGTACGTATAAAGAACATATCGTTGTTATTTTAAAACGATTAATGATGGAGACATATCTGGCAGTTAACCAGACGGCAAAACCCCGCACTTTAAGGGTCAAATCTTTAAGTTATTGTGCCAGTTGTCCCGATTGTTATTATAAACGCATACATTGAACTCTGCACGTTGGGAACTCCTCACTTAATAAGTGCGGGCTCACACAGATAAAATTGAAAGTAAATATCAATTATTACACAATCTAATTAAGATTGAATACGAAAGTTTAAATCCGCTGAAAACATTTCGAACAAAACTCTTCCCGTCAACAAGTCCCCAACCTTATAATACCACCCCTACAAAACACAACTAAGTGTATGCCAATCGTTTATATTTGAATCCACTTTTTTTGTTTGTATCCTCCAGATTGACATTCCTCTAGTAAATCCCCGATTAGGATGTCTGCCAGAATAAACACAAATTATTCCCATTGCAAAACAATTTTGGTGGTGCTAAGGCGGTATCGAGAAACAAGATGTAAAAACGGCAAATAAAGCAATCGGCAAACGAACGAAAAAAAATAAAAAAAAGAGAAAAATTTCATCCTTGGTTTTACTATGGTATGCAGAAAGAATCCACACCCCGTAATGGCATGCAGATTCCCCCCACAGTTTACCCATGTAATTGATGTGAATTTACGATTCATTTAGCTTGCTGAATGATTTCATCAACTTTCTCTGCTACCGCCACCTCCACCGACGCCGCACGATGCCGTCTGTCCATCGGAATATTTTATGCCCTGTGGAGAATGGAAGGCAATCAGGGAAGCCACTTGCTCAGATTCTCTTTTCCAAAAACGGATTGCAGTGATTTGAAAGTTTGTTTGAGGTGAGGTTTTTGCATTTGAATGGGCGAAATTCACTGGAAATATTCACACACTTCGAAGGACACATGATGGAAGCAACGGCTTTATGATTTAACTGGCCTGGGTCAACCTCAGACTACTTTATTGAGTTTTGATCAAAGTCGGGACAGGTAATAATTGAGGGCGTTTTTAATTATACTTCTGCTGCAATAGAAATCGAACATATGGGAAGTTATATTAGCTTCACGTAGCGCACGAGACAGTGGTTCGTTAAAATCATATGCCATTCGGTGTTTATTTGGACGAAAAACAGGAACGTTCTGTTCTGGGGTTGGTACTAAAAGAATCTAATACAGCAGTTAATGGTGCTGCTTAAGATTTGGGATATAAAGACAACATTGACAACGCTTGACATTGACATTGTGTCGTTGTGTTGTACGCTTTTAGAACTTTTTAGTTATTTCTAACACTTAAAGATGAGGATAATGGATAGAAAGCTTAACTGTGTAAGTTCAATCTATATTAACCGAACTTGGTTCCATATTTGTAATAACAAATCAGAAAGATGTGGACCGAAATACTAATTGAACTTATAACATGACCCATTCCGACATCTTTGCATCATATGATAATAAGGAAGGGTTCAATCGTCTCCTTTAGCACAGAGGTTCAGAAAAAATACTTCAGTCCTTAGGAGTAGAATGCACTTGGTAATTAGAAATCATACCTTTCAAAGTCATCTTTATAAATTTGCTATTAGATAAACAACACACAGGGCCTTACTAACAACCAAATTAAGTATACAAATATATTTACCAATTTAATTTATTTAAATTCAATTGTTCACATAAGAATAATACATCTTTTGAGAAAAGAACAAGCTTTAAATAATTTCAATATTTTAACAATTAATTAATTAAAATTTAACAAATAATTATAATTAATAAAAAAAGAAGTTCTTGGAGTACGAAGTACAAAGAAAAAGAAGAAGAAAAAATAAAGAATAGTTGAAGAAGAAAAGGGAAAATAGAGGATACAAAGAAGAATGAGATTCATTAAAAAATTAGGAAATTCATTAAAAATTGTTTGAACAATATTTAAATACTTCTTTATTGAAACTCTTTGTGTTGCTCATACGTTTTATCCTTAAGGTCAACCGATTCCATAGCTGAATCCCATGTAAGAAAAATTGTCGAGACGTGTTTAAATACTTGCACCTAGGTGCTATCAGTTGCCAAGTTCTTTGATTTGTTGGAAATTTTACTATCTCAAGTAAATATTCTGGTACTTTCTTGGTTAAAATTTTGTGAAAATACAGCATGGATCGATATTTCATAAGAGCAATCAGAGAGCAGCCGGCAATTTGTTTGGAATAGGCGGAAATGTGTTCGTGTCTTTTGATATTAAAAATGTATCTCGCGCAGGAATTGTTTGCAACCGTTAAATTTCTGGCGGACTCTTGATCCATGTTTGCAAATATTTCACAACCATATAGTATGATTGGAAGGATAAATGCATTAACAAGTTTTAATTTTGCTTTGGTTGGAAGGTAACTTCTAGTGGGACAAAGTCCTCGGATGGCTCCGTAAATTTTAGATACAGTTTTGTTAACATGTACATTCCAATTTAAGTTACAATTAAAATAAACTCCAAGATTCTTTATGTTGACCACGTACTCTATAGGTGGGAAAACATCTGTACTTCGTCCTGCATTTATAATCAGGGCCTTTGTTTTATTTGGATTAAGCTTTAGACCACTTATGGATTTCATTTAATTCTTGGTTTAGAATGTCAAGCGCTTGGTGTTTGTTTGCTTTTGGAAAGAGGGTATATATTTGTACAACGTCTGCGTATGGTAATTACAAAAGTGAAAGCATTGTGTTATGTCATTTATGAAACAAGTGAACAGGAGGGGTCCTAAAATAGATCCCTGTGGAAAACCTGCGAGGACGGGCAGACAAGCTGAGCGCTCATTCCTATAACAGACGTACTGAGACCTATTGAAAAGATATGAAGACAACAACTTACATAAAGTGTCATCAAACAGAAATTGATGTTTCAGTTTTTTTAATAAGAGCACATGATTAACGCAATCAAAAGCCTTCGAAAAATCTAAAAAAAAACAATTAATCCCAGCATACCATTGTCACAACTGTCACTTAAATCTTCACTGATTTTTAAGAGGGCTGAGGTACAACTATAATTTTTACGAAAGCCAGACTGCTATTTTGATATCATATTCTTAGCGCTTAGATATGTGTTTATTTGACCACTTACTATAATTTCAAAGACTTTACTTAAAAACTGTAAAATCGCAATAGGCCGGTATTTTACGGAAGCTCCGTTTGGTGCTTTTGGTAGGGGTACAACCTTCGCAGTTTTCCAGTTATCCGGAAAAACTGAAGTTGTTAAAATTGTTTTTAAAATGTGGGTGATTTGGTGCATAATAACAGCTTGAGTATAATCTCCACATTTTCCGAAATGTTTGTACCAACTTCAAATTTAATAGTCAGCTTTAGAGTTAGTATGGAGCTAAATTTTAATGTACAGAAGTCATGTCTAATTTTTAAAATTTGACATTAAATAATAGAGTGATGCCAATGTACTAATTCAATAGTAGGAACTATACTAAAAAGGATTAGATTTAGTATATAAAATACTAAAATTATGGGTATTAGGGTAATTGAATTAAGTAGAAATTTGTGTTGATATACTCCCGGTAACTGTCAACTGTTGCCCCGAATCAAAAATAACTCTGGGATCCACCTATCCCATTGTGAGTTCCTTCGCCAAGTAGCGCTTTAATAGACCCAACTTACGGGGTTAATAGCTACAACACTGGGAATTCCACTGAAAGAGTTTATGGAAGTTTGTAGACAATCGCTATACCTAATTATTTCCCCAAGCCTTGAATTTTTTAATTGAATTTTCGAAAAGTTGTGTTTCATTTGTCTGTTATCCGTTGGCAAATTGCAGACTTCCTGCCCTATGTTCCCCGTCGCAAGTTTCCATCAGCGTTGTTCCTGGTGGACCTCTTGCCACACCTTAGGCTTCTGTTTCGTCGTGATTCTCCCTACCGTCCTCAGGGCTTCTCCGACCGTAAACTATGTGGGTTGTTTTCCGCGGTCTGGGGTTGATGGATTACTGACTGATGGGACCACCTGCGCCAGAGATTGATATACCCACCCAAAAAAAGAAGGACCGAAAGGACTTTGCAAGGGAAGAGAGTCAACCTTGTTGAGGGAAGATTTACAGCGACAAACCGTATAATCGTTATTTAATTTTCACGAATTTTAAAAATTTCTTTACCCTCATTATAATTTATTGAAATACTTTGCAGTACAAATTGGTAAAAATGTGTTTTTCGTGAATGTTTAATTGAAACAATTCAGTATGTTGCGTATCGAATCCACTCAACATTTAAGAAGGAAAAAGGGAGCCAACAAAGAGTGTTAACTCGAGTACATTGGCACCACCGTTTTATATGTACAAAAGAATTAAACAATCACAGCTGATTTTGATATTTCCACTCGACTTCAAAATAAATTCAAATTCAAGTGCGAATATAAAACGTCAAATTAATGTTATGTAGTAGATTCAATGAAAATATAGTAGATTCCTTGAAAAAGTCAAGTTTATGTATATAGAAGCTGACTATTAAAATATTATTGATACACTTTAGGCCTAAGTGCGTATTAACATTTAAGTTGAAACCTTTTTTAAGTCTCGACTAATGATTCGTTGTTAGTAAAGCCCTGAGTGTTGGGTTTTAAGTATTCAGCGGGTATCTGGGCGACAGTTTCGAACTTTGCCCCTGGCCCTCTTTCAATATTGCAATAGGCAGATCACAGATATCCGCACATGTGATAAGTTAGATCAATTTACGTCATGATACTAGTAAGATAGAGCTCTACAAGCATTTTCTCCAATACGGCTCAGAAGATTTTGGCTAGTGGTATTTTTATATTCCACTATACCAGGGTGATTATGTCTTCGTTATCGTTGTGGTTTATGACCGCCATAATGATGAATGATGAAGATATATCACTAAAAGTCAGTCAAATTCACCTAGAGAAATAACTCAGGTCGTAGGGTTTCATACTGTCGGCTTGAAGATATTTATTATGAGCAATCTTCTGTTAGATCAAAAGTTTTTATATTTATTTTTATAATAGCGGATTGGAGTTTAAGTGATATTGCATGATGACTATTTATTAAGCCTGGTCTTATGAGTCTATTGTGCGACACCAAAAATGTAGTTACTACGAGTACTTGAAGTCGAATTTCCCTGCATTCAGTCAGAATCTAAATTAGTAAAGAATTGTAGCGGATCACCCTAAAACCGATCAAGAACGTGACGCTTTCCAAATAACTATGAATTATCATAAAATATGAAGAGTAAAAGGTCTAATATATTGTAGATATTTGGATCTGATGTAACAGACAAGTCAGGGTTAATGTTTTCTGATCATTCTAAAAACTTCCAAGCTAGTTGGAGAATACAAGAATATGTCTAAGCGCAATGCACGACATACAAATTTAATAAAAACATAGATATTACACTTAGAACAATATAGTAAATACAATATAGTATTCATGTACTGCTCCACAATCTATTTTATGTTGCATCCTGAATTGCAATATTTTATAAACTAATATCTTTGAACAGTTCATTGGCTCTATGCGATCTCTAAGTATAAATCCTGTTAATACTATAGCGCCAACCTTTTTTATCAGCAGCTCCAGATATCTACTTGATGATTTTTTTGTAAATAGTCCTGGTAAAACGCTAGTTTTTTTTTATACTTATTGATAATGTTATTACAATTCTTGTTTTAATTAAGAGAATAGTTAGTACATTTAATACTCAATTCAGAGTACAATTATAAGTACAATATTTCAGCGTGTGGTGGAAAACATTGCACATACGTATAAATTTAAAAAGATAACTATAAAATATTTGTAAATTGAGTGGTAAAGGAGGAAATAAAATTAATAATTTTTGAATTAAAAAGCAGTCTTAAATGATGAACAACAAAAACTTTAAATTTCATGATGATTTTATTTCAAAAGGCACAATTTTACATTAAATAAAAATTTCTTCAGATCCTTGATGATCCGTATATCTTCGGAAAGAGTATTAAATAGTTTGCCAGATAAAACAGAGTAAAAGTTTCTTAAGCTAGAAGTGCGAATAGGCGGAATGCTAAGTATGGTACATCTGCTGCTTCGAAGGTTATAACTGTCATTGATGGGACTCTGATAGTAACTGCCTCTCCTCCAAGGAAGAAATTGTTTGGGCTTTGTAATAGTACAAGTGCCTTACAGGCAAAATTATCAAATTATTGAAAAGCCTTACACGAGACGTATAGCATATTTTACTTATCACAGATTTTTGTATGCTTATTATTATTGGCCCGGGTCTACCCCGGACAACTTTATTAAGCTTACAAGCCAAACTTAAAACTAGACTTAAAAACTAACAAAGATATACTTAACCTAATGGGGCGAGGACAAATGGTGGACGGGGGAGATGTTAAGAGAGTGGCATATTGAGCAGCGCTGTTTTTATTTCTTGTTTGCTGCTATTTAGGTCAAAGACTTCGGCGTAGTTGTTCGTTATACGCAACATTCTGGATATGGGTTCAAAGTGACCGTAGTTGTGCGGTGAGTTCGGATCAGGAAGAGTGGGACAGATCTTAGATTATGGGGATTGGGAGTGAATGCAATATTTTGCGTTATTGTCGAGCAGTCGATATTTCCAGTCAGTAACTGGTGGATAAAAAGTACATCAGCGACTTCACGACTTTTTTTTAGGGTATGCATGATAATTAGTTTTAGCCTATTTTCATAGGGGGGTAATCCATATGGATCGGCCCAAGGTAGACCACGAAGTGCAAAACGGATAAACCTGCGTTGGACTGCTTCTATTCTGTGAATGTGAGTTAGTTTATAGGGTGACCAAACTTGGCTGCAATATTCGAGAAGAGGCCTTACAAAAGTAATGTACAGGGACTTTGTAACGTAAGGGTTGGAAAATTCTTTTGACCAGCGTTTGATAAAGCCGAGTCAAGAGTTAGCTTTATTTATAATGCTGTCAATATGTGAAATTCAATTCTCTATCACAAATTATACCTAGATCCCGTACTTGGGTAGTGGAAGGAATAGGCTCATCGCAGATGAAGTAGTTTCTTGGAGGGGGAGGTAGACGTTTACGGGAATAGGTTATCGCTTGGCATTTGCTGACATTAAGCTCCAAAAAGTTTTGCTTGCACCATACCGAAAACTTATTCAAGTCATCTTGCAGGCAATGGGAGTCAGAAGGCAATGAGATGACTTTGGAAATTCTCATGTCATCAGCGAAAATAGAAAGATTAGAGTTAATTAAAATTAAATTTATATCATTAATTGTGAGGATAAAGATGATTGGACCAAGGTGACTACCCTGAGGGACACCAGATGTTGCTTTAATGGGTTCGGATATTGTAGATCTGAAGATGACCCTGTATTCTCAGTCTTCTAAATAGGATTTGGTCCATGCCACAAAATGAGGGGAAAAGCCAAGTTTATTTAGTTTAAAGATGATAAGTTGGTGAGAAATTTTATCGAATGCCTTGCTGGAAATTGAAATTCTAAAGCATGAAGAGTCCTAGAGACGAACTCTGTTAGGTTAGTGGTCGTTGATTTACCTTTCATGAAGCCATGCTGATTTGTGCAGATAGTTAGCCTACAGTACGGAAGCAGTTGTTGATAGACTACGCTTTCAAAAACTTTGGGTATGCAAGAGAGTTTCGCTATGGGCCTATAATTATCGACTTCGGCTTTACTTCCTTTTTTATGAATAGGGATAATGTAAGATTCCTTCCATAGGAAAGGGAAAGTACCTGTTGAGGCAGACAAGTTAAATAAAGCAGCAAGAGGAGGACCGAGATGGGTAACACACTCTTTTATTACAATAGCCGGAATTCCATCAGGGCCGGACGAGAAATCATCTTTAAGTTTGGTAATGTTTTCAGATACCAAAGTTGTTGTTATATTTAGTAAAATGGCTGACGCCTCAGGATAGTTTCTCATATAGCTAAAGTAGCTAGGATCGGGTTCAGCTGTTTTCTTAGAAAAGGATTTGTTAAAATGAGAGGCAAAGAAATTTGCAATGCTTTTTGGGTCGGCAGAAGATTCACTAAGAAATTTAAGAGTAGATGGGTAGCCGTCTGACTTTCTTTTGGTATTAATAAACTAGTAGAAGCGTTTAGGGTCCGAGACTAAGCTAAATTGCATGCGGTAGAGGTACTCAAGGTAAAGAGACTCACAAAGTTCAGAAAAACGATTATATACCGATCGATAATTACTGTAGTCGGAATCAGATCGAGTTCTTAAGAATTTGTGCCACAACTTGCTTCTGTTATTACGGAGAGAGCGCAACTAATTGTTGTACCAGGGAGGAGCAGATATGCAGTCCTTTCAGAAGGTATACGGAACCGATTGGGCAAAGCAGGAGAAAATTAACCAATAGAACGTTGATAGGGCAAGATCAATGTTAGTTGTCTCACCAATAAAGTCAAAGTTAATGTTGCTGATGAGGTTTTTAAGTTTGTTAAAGTCGGTTCTACGGAAGTCAAATGAGAATGAATTTTCCGAATCGACACATGTGTTGCCATTTTCATATGAATATATAATTGACAAGGGGGGATGAAGGCGGTCTAGTTTAGAAAGAAGATGATCACTCCTATAAATGACACAGTTATCTGAATCGGATGTGAAAACAAGGTCGAGTTGTCTGTTCATTGTGTTAGGTATTCCACTAATCTGATGCAGACTTGAGTTGGTTAGGCAGTCCACCATCATTATTTCTATTTCAGATGTCGAATTACGAGAGACAAAATGAGACGAATCATCGGAAGGCTCCCATATAAGGTGAGGGAGGTTGAAATCTCCTACTAGAACAATGCAATCTTCAGGTTGTGCATCCTCAGTCAAAAAATCAACTGCGTGAACTACAGGTTGATAAGACTCAATGGGTTGAGATGGGTGAATGTAGCAACAAAGTACGTAAAGACATCGTTTGGGGAGCGTAATGTTGGCGCATACTAACTCAAAGTTATCAGTGTGGGGAATATCGACAGGAGTTGAGCGAAAGCAGTTCCGGATTGCTAGTAAAACACCATCTTTTCGAAAAACGTTGAAATTTGGAGGAAACAGCGCATGGTTTTTAATGTCTGGAATTAGATTTGTTTCAGTAAGAGCAATTAGGTCATAGGGAAACTTTTGAGAATTGAGATATACCGAGGAGATTTTAGAGCGCAAACCTCTTACATTTTGGTAGTAAATGGACAGGCATTGTGGACTGGAGGATACAGATTTCAGTTTGTTAGGAACTGTAATAGTTTTTAAAATTTGAACGAGTTCTTTGCAAATGGGAAAGACGTTTGGAGCTGACATGCGAAGACAACGTAGAAAGATCATTATGAACTTCGTCGGAAGAGATGTCGAAACTCTCATGGTAGCGAACGAAAATTTGCATTAATTCCGCTGGCTTAATAGGAAGACCTTCTCGTTGAATCGAAACCATAATGTTGGTTTTGGTTATGCCATCAATGCAAACGGAGTTGGGTTTGTCGTGTAAGTAGGCAAGGTAGAGCCGAACATTTTCATAAATGCGGCGGTCTCTCAAACGAGATACTACATAACGACTGTCATCATTCATATCAGAAAATTTTTTAGTGAGTTTGACAGTTGGTGGAAGGAGTGGGTCAAGGTATTTTGGGTGAGAATCGGTGGCACGAGCGGATGATGAAGGGACAGGATGGTCAAGCACCCCGGAACTAGAATCTTGACTAGTGAGGGGGGTTGGATCAGGTGGATTGATAGATGAAGATGAGGAATGGGTGGTTAGGTTTAGTATATGGGAACTAATAAAATTAGGATATTTGTCGGATGGGGCATTGTTAGTTGGAACTTGGGTAGAAGGCGCAGGAGCAAGGTTGAATGAAACTCTGTTTTGAAGCGGCTTTAAAGATTTGGTGAGGGGAGGGAGAGAATTTGGTGTAGCGACTCTGGTGTTCTTTTTAGACGGAGCAAAGGGGGGAAGGATTGAGGAGAATCTTGGAAAGATATTGGTCTTAAATGAGCAGTTTGAGTCGGGATGTTGATGGGATGGGGCAGAATTGTTCGGGCTATGTTTTCTTTTAATAGTAAACTTATTATCTACCATATCCTTCCGTTGGGTGATGACCATCTTTTCCGTTATTGGTATGCCGTCCGATGATTTGAACATCCAATCGTATTCAGTGGGTATACGTATTTCAAAACACTGGCCGTTTTTGCTCTTGACTTTGCCAACTTGTTTACATTTGACGTCTTGTATACCGAATTTACTCCTAAAAAGGGCTTTGATCCAGGACGGGCTTGCGTGACGTGGGGCAGCTTGGAGGAAGAAAGTAGACAGTTCCGGTTTTTTGATCGTTTCAAAATTAATTTTATTTAGTCTTTGAATTCTGTTGGTCCATTCAAGGACAGTCCAGGATGTCTCAAAAGCCCTAATTATTGGCAATGGTCTTGGGTCGGGATTGGTGATCGAAGTTGCATTTATCGTAGAGGGTTGAACGGGAGCTTCGGTGGTAGCGGCTATTGAATGAGTAGGGGCTGAAGTGGTTGAAGGTGATGTATATAGCTCGTCGTGCAAGGATTTGTTACTCGGGCTTACTGCAGATGGAGGCGCATCCGGCTTACTAGAGATGTGCTTTAATTCCTCCAATATCTGCATCGTGGTTGATCTAGTGGATGCAGCTTCCTCACTAAGAAAATTGAGGTCATGTTGGATGGATCCGATGTTTTCGGTATGTTCAGCATGCTTGAGATGTAGAAGAGTTGATTGGTCAGCCAATGTTGACATAATTTTTCCCAACTGAGTTGAAGTTGCCTGAATCGCTGGTAATGTGTTTGAGCAGAGAGACTTATCGGAATCTGCTAATTTAATGATTTTACAGTGCAGGGATTGAACAGCTGATTTTATGGCGGTTATGCTGTTATCGATCGAACAGTTTAGATTGTCATGGCTCTCTGAAATGAGTTTAGTTAAATTGTTACTGCTGAATTGAATTTCGCATTTCAGCTCTGCAATCGAGTCTGCAAGCCCAATTAGTTGCTGGTTATTACATTTTATAGCCAGCATTATATGTGCCAGGAAGATGGTCCGGCACTCTACACAAAAAAAGCTGAATATGCGCTTATACTCTTCGAGATGAGTTTTAGCGTTTCTGCTCAAACCAATGCATATGGGATGGAATTTCTTTCCACATATCCCATTACATGTAACCATTTCCACTGTGTTAGTAGGTAAAGCGCAGTCAGCAAACCCACAGGAAGACATGGTTAAATTATTAGCAAGTAGGTTATTATGTATTATTATAATTTTTTTTGTTTTTTTGTTTTTTTTTCACTGTCACTGTGTTTTGATGATACTGAGAAGTTATGGTGTATGTGAATGGGAACAGGTAATGTGGTTCGAATGGGGTCAAACACGAAACCAAAAAAGAAAAAGTCAAACAGAAAACAATTATTCACAAATTATCGCGGAGCGAAATTAAAACACGTCCGAACTTGACGGTGGGTAGGAAGTCAGGTTTTATAGTAGTACAGCTAGCTGTTGTATTTACCACCCCAGCAACTTATACCATATTCTAATCCGGAATAGAAAATCCCAAAATAAATATTTTCTCTAAAATCCTTGCAGGGCAGTATTTTGGAAGCCGATAAAAAGTTCGCAGAGAGGATAATATATATTGCTTCAAAATATAAATATGTTCGCAGCAATTTAGGTTTTTTTTACAAGACTTAACTAATTCAATCTCAAAGCAATTATAATTACAGTCTATATTTTCATTATATAAGGTACCTATTACAATCACATTAGAGTAGACTAAATCTGCGACAACACTCTGCGATTCTGAATTCAGATGACTCTTTAGCGGTAAGACTAAAGTACAGTACATCTTACTGCTAATTAATATCGGCTTGTGTTTCGCAAACCAGATTCTTAACAATTTCGGTTGATTTTACCAACGAGGTTGAAGCGATTGTGTGAAAAATATGCAAACGTTAAGTCATCTGCAACAACCTTAAGTTTTCCGAAAAATGGAAGACAAAACATAGAGTTAACGTAGATTAAAAAGAATAAGAGACCGAGGACAGAACCTTGGGGAACACCGGCAAATTTTACTTTTTGCATTCTGTTTTTAAGATAAGATGCAAGCCATGAAATCCTATGCTATACAATTTACTCAAAAGAATGTTATGATCTACAATGTCGAAGACTTTGTCTACAAAAAGTAGATATGTATGTTTGCAAAAATCCAAAAGGGCATCTTAGGTAGAATGGTTTTCTCTAAAAACCCTACTCGTATATTTTACAGCTTTCTCAAAGACTTTAGATATCACAGACAGCTAGGAAATCGGTCTGTAGTCTTAGTCTGTCTTAGTGTGTAGGAATCTATCTGATTCCTTTTTGAAAATTTGAACTACATTCGCCTGTTTTAACAATTCTCGGAAGGTTCGCGAGAAAATGCCTGAATTAAAAAAGTGGGCCAAAACATCTATCACGCTTAAGGCATTTTTCTGCAAAGTAAAACTGGAAATCCCATTGTCACCTTAATAGTTCGAGATTTTAATTTACTTAATTCACTGTTAATAGTTTTAAGCAATTCAAATCCCGAAGGGAGCATGAAAACGAAACTGTTATCACAAATTGTACAGTCTAAGAGGTGTGTCATTGAACAAGTGTTGCAGGACATTGAAGGGTCAAAACAAGTGTTGATTAAATTGATTTGCAACAATAACTGCATCTGTAATGCCAACGTTATCAATTTTAAGCGTAATGACTTTAAAGCGATTAATATTTTTACGGTTAACTAAGCAGTTTCCAACACCCCATTTTTTTTTTAAGATTTTCTAGTGCACTTCTTAATTTGTTTTATAGTCAACTTCCTTGCACCTAGGTTTTCCAAAAACAATACGGCAATGCAAAATCAATTCAATACAGGGGCTCTAAATCCAAAGATAAAAACCTCCTTCTAACTGATATTCGAGGCACTGACTGGGGTAGGATTTATGCATTAGCTTCAGTTTATGATCAAAACTAACCTATATAAATGGTAATATTTCATCTTTGTTTGATACTCATGTACCAATATGTAAAAAATTCATCATCTACAGACGTCCCTCCTGGATGCATATAGATATCACAGAGCTGATGAAAAAGAGAGATATAGCGTAAGTTCGGTGGAAGCGATGCAGAATTCAGGAGTCACACATTATTCATCACACTATGCGAAACCAAATCATTCATAAAATTAGATTAGCTAAAAATAATTGCTACGTAACTAATCTGAACCCAACATATTCCGGTGGAAACCTTTGGAAAAATTTGAGTAAAGTAGGAATAGGTAGACAACATCCGAAAACACCAGATACGAATAACGTCGATTGTAATCTTCTCAGTGCCTAACAAAGTAGATATAAAATATCGGGTGCAGAAGACTTCGATCAGGCTAAAGAAACTAATAATACGACCTTGCTTCTGTATATTGTTGACGAAATACGAAAAGAGATAGATAGCCTTACTCTCCTCTACTTTTCGAAGGCATTCGACAGAATTGATTGTTCGTTACTATGATCCAAATTGGAAAACAATTATCGATTCTCGTCAACTACAATCAAACTGTTTCGATCATACCTTACAGGATGACAGCAGTGTGTTGTCATTGAAAAGAAGACTCCTATTCTAATTCGTGTTAGTTGTGGAGTAACTAAGGGCTCAATTTTGGGTCCCGTTTCTTCATTCTATACATAAATGATCTCCCACAAACTGCTAAGTATTCTTCTATCAAAATGTTTGCCGATGATGTACACATATTAATAAGTAGACCCCATTCAGAACTCTATAAACGGCGATTTACCACAAGTACAACTCTGGGCACAGCAAAATAAGCTTAGTCTACAAAGTGTAAAATGCTGGCAGTCGCGAGAACAAAATTATATACGACTCAGTTGCCCGGTATAAGATATTATATATTATTAGGAGATATTATAATAAACTATCCAAACAGCAAAAACCCTAGGCCTTATTCGTAATGAAACACTTACTTGAACTAACCATGTTAATGCAACCATTGGAAGAGTTTACGCCACTACATATTTGTATCTAGTGGACCACGAAACATTTTTAATCTTACCTATTATTTTGTACGGCTGCGAAGTATTTGTATATTGCTACACTAATTCCAATACTAAAGAAAGACTAAATATGATATTTAATTACATTACTCGTTACGTATTCAACATCAGACGTTATTACCACATAACTCAATACTCAGTTTAAATTTTTGGCTGCTGTTTTGAAATATATTTATTGTAAATTTGAGTTTCCAATTTCACAAAGGTCATATTCACTTATACAACGAATGAACTCCTGCTTGACATTACAACGAACTTTCTTTGTACTATACACCACCCATCTATGGAATTCTTGGCCAATAATTAAAAGATGAACTGAAAACTACAGAACATTCAAAACTTCCTTCCTCAGATATTTCTCTTTATCTTAACTGCCATGCAAGCATTCATAAAGAAATTTTAAATATGTTAAAACTAAAAGTGAATTGACGTATCTGGGGATTGCAAACCCCGAATGTGATTCTCGAGAAGCCAATACGTCCGCAGAGAGTGAAATTTTGGTGGATGCGGATTTTGAAGTGGTGGCACCGTTGACCTTTTTATTTCGAAGTATATCATAAAATCAGAGGATCCTGCTGGAAACTCCATTTGGTGAGCCCTACAGAGGCATGATTACCGAATTTTTGTGGACTGGAATTGAAGACATGGATTTAGACTATCTTTGATTTCCGTACAATGGCGCCACTTGCCACACAGGACATTAAACAATTGATATTTTGTGCGCTAATTTCAATAATCGTCCTGTCAGCCACCATGGCTATAACTGACAATTGACCGCCTTGGAGCAGCGATTTGATCCGGTTAGACCTTTCACCGAGCGAAATTATTGCGTTACTAGGACTGAGTTGCTTGCCGTAGTTTTGGCAACCCATCATTTTCACCACTACCTCTTCGGACGACGATTTCTCTACGGACGGATCTTATCTGCGAAAAAGACCAGGAACAAAAGTTGAGACAAGAAATCTTTCAGCAGCTTCATGACAGGCCAAGCGGGGGCCATCTAGGAGAGCGCAAAACTCTAAGTAAAATTAGGGACAGGTACTTCTGGATTGTCCGAACAGTAGACACCAAGCTATGGTGCAAGAACTGCACAGTTTGTCAAGCTCGAAGAGGCCCTCCTCAGCGAACCAAAGGCAAGCTTAAACCAAGCCTTCCAGGACACCCGTTCGAGAGGATTGCAGTCTATATCCTTGGTCCACTTTCACAAACCGGAGCCGGAAACCGATATGTAATCGTAGTTATGGACTACTTCACCAAATGGCCAGAATGTTTTGCCGTGCCCAATCAAACTGCTGAGGTAATAGTCGAACAACTAATCATCATAACATTTTTTGTAGATTCGGAGTACCGCATTTCATCCATTCGGACTAAGGAAGAAATTTTGAATCGGAAGTGTTTCGTAAGACTATGAAGGTCTTGGGCAGTCAAAAGACTCGAACAACACCATTACATCCTCAATCTGATGGGATGGTAGAACGGTTCAACCGAACTCTGCTTGACTACTTAGCAAAGTTTGTCAGCCCTCATCATACAGACTGGGATCTATTTTTACAACCAGCTTTACTGGCTTATCGCGCAGCGGAGCACGAATCAACAGGATTCTAACCAGCTATGTTGAACTTCGGAAGAGAACTGAAACTTCCGATCGATTTGCTGTTCGGATCGCCTACCAGAAATAGGACAGGAAAGTCAAACGTATGCGACGGAGTTAAGAAGACGTCTGCTTAAGGTACACGAGGTAGCACGAACAAACTTAAAAATAAAATCCGAATCGATGAAGGATAGGTATGACCTAAAAACTAATGCTATCAGCTTTACTGCAGGGGATGGCGCATGATTTTACAACCCCAAGAGGCGCAAAGATCTTTGTCCAAAACTACAAAGTGATTAGGATGGCCCGGTCAAGGTAATAAAGCAACAGTCTTGTCTACAGAATCCAAGTACTTGGTGAAAGAAGACAAAAAGTGGTACATGTGAACCGACTCGTACCGTACGTTAACTTACCTACAACTCAGTCGGAGCTTTGAGTCTTAAGGAGGGGTAGTGTTCCGAAATCAGATTTAGAAAATGGAAAACATAAAAAAAAGAAAGCAACAAAAAATTTAAAGAAAACAACTCCTACCAATGCTTACTTCACGTTTTGTTTACGCACCCGATTTTGACAGCTTGATGAGGTTTTCTGTTTGTCGAACATGGTTTCGCATTCAAGATGGCAAAAGATCAAGTTTTCAGCCATAGAGATAAGAAGAAGAAGAGACCACATAAAAAGTAAGAAGAAAAATGAACAAAGTCAACGAAGAAAATAGTTGCCGTTTCCTGTGATGTATAACTTCCCCAACCATGAGTGGTCTGCGAACGAGCGGTGGATTTGAAGACGTTAGAACGGATGCACGAAAGCTGGAGACCTTCAAACAGAAGAAAAACAGCGGGACAAACAGAAAAGAATCGAGGCATATAAAATGAACAGAATACTGGGAAGAAGAAAAGTTACGAGTTAGCAGTCGAAGCAATAGGGACATTCAAGGCAAATTAAAATTGAACGAACGAAAAAAAAAACAATAAAGAAAATTTTACCTCTCGCGAAACCGAACGTTTTTGGAAACAGGAAGAAGTAGTATAGTCGACTGCTCCTATACTTACCACCGAGGAAGCTGAGTGCGAAAAACATTTTTCGTCAACGCACAATCGATCAACTGATGGACGGTATATAATGAGGCTGCCATTTAAGCAAAATATTCACAATTTGGGAAACTCAAGGCAATCTGCGCTTTGTATGCTTATCGTACAGAAAATCGATTGAAATCACAGCCGGAATTCCGTGCGAGATACATTAATTTCATGACCGAGTATAGCGAGCTCGGCCATATGAGGCCAGCACCACCAGGGAGTGTTACTGATCTTTCCAGTTTCTTCTTCTTACCTAATCATGGTGTTTTTACAACAAATGGCGAAGAATCGAAATTGCAGGTGGTATTCAATGGATCAGTCAGACTCCAAGGAGGTCATCACATTAATGATTGTCTTCTCTTTGGACCAAGTTTGCAAACTGAGATTTTTGAAGTAATCCTTCGTTGGCGCATGCACAACTACGTTTTTCCCACGGACATCAAGAAACTGTTCAGGCAAATACAAATCGACCAAGCTGATCAACCTTATCAACGAATTTTGTGGCGAGCATCAGAGGATCAAGATGTTTAGATGATTAGAACTTAACAGCAGTTACATATGGCCTTGTAAGTTCTCCTTAAGCCATTAGAACTTTGCACCAACTCGCAACCGATGAAGGTAAACGTTTCCTTCGTGCTGCCAAACTTCTAAGGGACAACATCTATGTGGATGATAACTTCGTTGGTGCTGATACACTCCAAGAAGCTTTTGACTTAAAAATCGAACTAGTGGAGTTGCTTATGGCGGGCGGCTTTCCCCTAAGTAAGTGGTCATCTAATCATCCCCTACTTTTTTCTGGCTTACAAAGGGACAGTACATGGCAACAATTGGACGTATTCAGCAATAACAGTGTCTTGGATTCGGAAGCATCCCTCAACATGGAAGACATTTGTGGCCAATCGAGTGCCTGCGATCCAGGTAAGCCTGCCAAATGCATGCTGGCACCACATTTCAGGCGACAATAATCCCGGTGATCTCGCTACTCGAGGGATATCTTCTCAAGATTTGACCAACTCACCGCTCTGACTCCATGGGCCACCACAGTTAACAGAATCTCGATCTCCATGGCCTACTTCCGACAACATGCATGCTTACGACACTTGTTTAGCACTACTACCTGTTTTGTTGTAGGGACCTCTCGTCAAGAATCCGATCTGCTCAATCGCTATAGCTCCCTTAATAGACTGTTGAGAGTCATTGCACGTTATCGCCCATTCATCCATAATCTGCGTCATCAAAATTCTCGGACAGCATCTAACCACGAAGCGAATTGACATCAGACCAGTTGACCGAAGCCTTACAGTTCTAGATATCCTACGCTCAAAGTCTACATTTTCCGGGAGAGCTAAAGAGTCCATCCAACAGAAAGCCGTTACCAGTAAAGACTCAATCCATTTGTTGATGATCATGGGATTTTACGTGTTGGTGGTCGTTTAAGACATGCACTCCATCCTGATGAGATGCATCCGATAATACTTCCTCGCCTGTCTAACCTGACGAAACTCATCACTTAGGACGCTCATCAAAAAACACTGCATGGAAGTGCGCAGATTACGCTGTTTGCGACAAAGATTTTGGATCATACGAGGTCGACAACTAGTAAAGTCAATAATTTTCAAGTGTCTGCGATATTGGCGACAGCGTTATTCACCTACGATTCAACAAATGGGAGACCTACCCGCCAGGCGAGTTCAACGATATCGGCCATTTCTTCATTCTGGAATTGACTTCGCTGGCCCTATTAGTCTTCAATTTTCAAAGGGGCGTGGGACTAAGTCACATAGGGGTTATATTGCAGTATTTGTCTGCCTAAGAACGCGAGCAGTTCATTTAGAGGTGGCTTTATCTTTACCCACTATGCAAATGGCCGTTGGCCCGCATCACCGACGTGAAACTTGGCGCCGATGGACTAGTTCGTGTAGTACATCTAAGGACAGCGACATCTACGCTTGTGAGGCCAATCCAGAAAATTAGCTTGCTACTACTGCAGAAGAAACTTGTTCGCCAGGATCTGGTATGTTCCAAAATGAAATCATACCCTTAAATCCAACAGCGGCAACTTCACTGTTTCATTTCTTTTCATTTCACTTTGTAATATTTGACAGTTCATAATATATTTTATTTTCTTTTTAAAGGGTGTTAGAGGAAACTAGTGGTCTTTTTTATCTCGATCATCTTCTTATCAAAGTCATGGAAATGCTGATCAACCGTCAGCTGATGAAATACCGCATCTCGAAACACGAATGCTTCTCGTTGACCGGCAGTTCGGCTTTCGTAACAACAAGTTGACTGGTGATTTGATGGCATGCCTTACCGAAAAGTGGAACCAAAGTGTACGTCAGTCTGGCGAAAGCAAAATAGTTTTACTTGATATTTTGAAGGTATTTCACAAAGTTTGGCATCAGGCTCTTTTTTTGAAAATGCGTACATTTAGGAATGATTAATCAAGTGAAATTTAAACACCCATACATCTATGAATGACACTTGCATTCTTGGTATCTATGTCAACGACAACCTACGTTGAAACAACCACATATTCGAAATGGTCGAAAATACTGCAAAATGTCTAGGTTCCCTAAAGAGTTGTAAGAAATACTTCACTTCGCCTAATCCAGCTTCAAAACATAAGGCATTTATCAGCACAAAATCGGTCGGGTGAGTCAAAATCTCTTTTCGCTAGCTAGGTAACAATCAAAAGCTTGCAATAAAATTCATAGGAGACGTATGTCCATCGACAATCTCGAACACCGACATAATGTCTCCTGCCCCAACTTGTTCTATTGCTTTTTTCACCTTTCAAGAGCTTACTCTCCTTTCCATATTAAGCTGTACAACTCGCCTCTGGAATACCCTACCTGCTTCTTTATTTCCAAGTCATCGTTCAAAATCAACTTACGTCGGTAACCCTCTTTCTCAATTTTAAAGAAGACCCTTCGCGGAAAGCAGTTCTTCGACAATGAAAGGCTCAAAGCGATTATAAATGCTCAATTTATTGGCAAGGCGGAAGGGTGTTTGGTATTGAGAAATTAAATCACCGATATAATAAATGTATTGTGGTGAAGAGTGGTTATATTGAAAAAGAAAAATTATTTCAAATTTTTATGATTTGGTTTTGATGCAGAGAATACATTCCTATTCCTTGTAAATATTATTTTAAAAAAATATTGCTAGTAATTTAGGTAAACAATGCATTCAAGTACAATGTACTTTCTTTTTAAACGAACGAAAGAAGAAATAAACTCAACAATGAATACACTTGTGTGCAATATTTTAAAATTTAAAACAATAAATAGTTATTCGATCTTTTCTAGTATGATTCAGTTTCACCATCGAAATTCCATAGAATATTTAACAAATATTTGATTTAAAAAAAAAATACAATCCGAAGCGCCCAGATAATGCGGCTGAACCACTTGACATGAATGTAAAATATGAATTGAATTTGAAACAAAAGCGCAATTCCAGCAATTTATTGAAAATGCTGGTCATGAGTATCGGAATGGAATGCTTTTTTAATTTTAGATTTTATTTTAAATTTCAGCAGATAAAATAACAAGTAGAGGATTTGTAAATATTTTTTTTCTTTATGGTTGAATTGATTATTTTCTTTTCAGTATTTTTTAAAATGAAAATACAAAAATACCCGCACGTTATATTATTCAGTAAAATATGCTTTGCTGCGCATTCTATTTTTGGTTAGGTTAGTGCGGCTGACATATTTTGACTAGAAGAGATGTATTGTGAGACAACGAACTTCTATGTACATGATTATTTCTCTGTTTTGAAGTTAGGGGACGAATTTATGCTTCTGTGGTTAAAATTAACGTGCAATGGAGTATAGCAAATGCTCCCTCCTTCGGCAGTAAAATATAGAAGAGGTTGTTATAATGGTACCCTTCCTGGCAAGCAAAAAAGACATGCAGTTTGTTAGATATCTCTGAAGCCTGGACCCAGCATAGACATAGGCACCCCAATTGCAAGTGTCAAATATCAATTAATTGACGATTGATAAATTTGTCAATCAAAAAAAAAATCGGTATTGTGTAACTCATTTGATAAAATTTCTGAAAATTGTGAATAAATTGTCTGCTGTGAATGAGACATGATATTTGACAATTGGTTTTGTGTTTTTTGGTCTTTGTGTTTTAATATTTAATTAAAAGAATAAAATAAAAATGAGTTCAGTGGAATTGTGGTTTGGCGACGATGAACAGTCTTCAGTTTTTTGGAAACTATTAGAAGAAGAAGGCAGTTAAGGGATTTTTAGAATTCTCTAGAATTAGAGGAAAGTATGTAAGTAGATATGTAACTCCGCAATCGATATTCGTTCTTATGGGTAATGCTTTTCAGTTTTGTTAAACATTTTCGTTTATCGAAACCAGCGTTTGCCTATTTGTTGCATGAAATAGAGGAAAAGTTAAAGCCAGCAATTAGAACTACATCGATACCAAACGTCATAAAGCTTGCCACAGCATTGCGGTTATGTGCCAATGGGTCATATCAAATCAGCGCCGGGAATGAGAGTTCCAAAGGTCTGGCCCAGTCAACTGTGTCTCTACTTTTAATAGATGTTTTTAATGTACTCGAAGAACATATTTGTCCGAAGTGGATCAAGTTTAATTACTCCAATACTGAGAAAATACGGGCAAAAACATATTTTTTCGAAAGAAGTGGAATACCGGGCATAATAGGCTGTGTGGATGGGACGCGTATAAAAATTGCATCACCTAAAAAACAACTGCAAGAAGCGTACAACAATAGAAAGGGATATTATAGTATAAATGCTATGATAGTATCTCTTAAAATACGAGTAGAGACTTTCAGTATTAAACATATTAACTTATGTTCTCAGGTATGTGATAATGAGATGAAAATCCGTTTTTTTAGCGCAAAATATCCCTGGAGAAAGGAATACTTGGTTATTACAATTATTATATATTGTAATTATTAGGTACACAATCATGTTATTAACTTAATACATATGTAGTTATTTTCATGCACTATCTATTAGGTGATGGCGGATATACTTTGAAGCCATATTTGATGACACCATTCCGCAACCCTGACCCAGCTTCACAGGAAAGTGCGTTTAATAAAAAACACGCCAAAGCAAGAAACATTCTTGAACGGACAATAGGCGTTCTCAAAAACAGGTTTAGGTGTCTGCTAAGAGCACGTGAGTTGCATTAAAGGCCAAAAAAGGCTACTCAAATTGAAAATGTTTATGCAGCTTTACACAATATTTGTGTAGCCTTTAATGTCCAATTTCAGATCGGCCCAAAACTAGATAATTGGGATTAGTATTGAGATATCCTTTGTTTACATTTTATACCCTTTGCCAATCGCGCTGTGGAGGACCTAAATTGTTCAGCTTCAATGAAAAACTTTCTCACCTTTGCTGCAACATGATTTTTGGGCAAACTCCTTTTGCGATGTTTTCATTTTCCACCATCAGTTGAACCAATCGAACCAAAAATGTTTTTTGTTATAAATACATTAAAACATTACAAATACTTACATTTTCCTTCGCAGCAGCTTGCTCTATCGCCCTCGAAAATGCGATTGACTAAAAAATTTACATTTATTAAAAAAATTGATTTCAATTGACACTCACAATACCACTTCAGCTCCATTCATAATGGTCAAATTGACAACGATCAATCGTTCATTGGTAATTGACAATCGCAATACCAACGAGTCAAATTTTTTGATAAGTATCGTTTATCGTTTAATTTTTGACACTCGCAATAGGGGTGAGAATGTAGAGACCTGTTCGAACTCTATTATTACTCATACAAGGTAGCACAACACCTACCTCAGTTCCAGTTCCAGAGGCATTTTCAAATCTTCATGGTCGGTCTGAATCTCGGTTTACGAAAGGTGGTAGATAGACATTCACCGCCACTTTGCAGTATGCTGAGACTGTCCGTGTAAATGCATCTTAGACCCAGACATACGTAAGCACAATTGGTTGAGTATAACACAGGGTAGTTTATGGTTTCGCTACATTAAGAACCTCAAATAACATTTTCAAATTCAACATATTTTGTCTTAGTTAACAATACTTACGCATAACATCTTTATTAGTATTCATATTTTGGTTTTATTTTTTGTAATCATACATGTTTTTTGTTTTATAATACTCAAATCTTAACGGATTTGAGTAGCCTCACAGCGCGGGCGAAGGAAAATTAGGGAGGAAAAAAAGAGAGGTATTGACTTACGTTTGTTTTAAATATTAGAAGGTTATAATGACTAGGAAATACAGAGCTTGACTGGTCATTGAATAAACGAGTGGTACGTCTTAGCAAAGAATCGCAATATTTTAGAATACGTCCGAAACTAGGCTAAGCAAACTGATGAGCATTCGTAGCGTAGCAGGTGTTATGGCTGAAGGTTTGAGGGGTTAGAGGGCACTTTTTTTTAAAGAACTTAACACTCAAGTGGATATTATTATACTTAAAATGCCTAAGCATGTCTTAAGTTTTTAGGAAAATGGGACAGAGAGAGAAAGAAAAATTTTTGGGCTCAGTGGTTATTTCCCTCAATGGGTGGCATCCAACATTTAATGGGCAGACTAAATTATTATTTTAATTGGACTTGTTGTTATATTATAGGAAACCATTCGTCTTACGTGGATTAAGTTGCCTGAAAAAAAGAATGTCTCTCCGGCGAGTCTGGGATTCGAACATCGAACCTTCCGATTTAGAAGCCAATACACTAGCACTGAGCCACGGACACCCATATTTACTGGCAATTTTATTGGAGCACCGGCGGTGCTCTAATACTAATGACGAAACAAGGTAAGGCATGAGACATTACGTCAGTGTTCAAGGGTTTCAATTGGCTGTGCAATATTAGCATCTCCAACTTATAGGTAGGATTTATCGTACGGTCTTCAATCCTTCCTAGCAGGTGCTTAGTTGTTTTAGTTGCACCTGATCAGGTGTGGGCATTGTACTACAATTTTGGGCGGAAGAATGCCTTATATATTGAGGGCAGATCTTACATCGCGTGAGGAATCCTACACATATCGGAGCATTTTTGGCAACATCGATTATGTGATCGTTCCAACGTAGGTTGTCATTGAGACACATACAGAGAGTGGAAACGTTTTCAATATTGATGATGTAAGTGCCATCCATGGATAATGCGGGGTTTTTACATTTCGCTTTAACGACAACAGACAACAATAAGGATATATACAAAATCACCAACTTGCTAAGCTGCAAAGTTTCCTTTGAAACTCCCAATGTAAGAGAATAATATCTCAATGCGCAAACTGCAAAGGCATGGACACACAAACAAATTTTGCACAATGGAACTAGCTTACGTCAAATATGCCGGAAAACGCAAGAGCATCGAATGCTAACTGCCAAAAAAGGACAAAAACCCCAAATAGGAGGTAATCATACTGCAAACTATAAAGGGTGAGAAGTTTACAAGGTTCTCAAAATTTAAAGCTTTCCCCCCTTCGCTGAAGAGAAAATATAAATAAAGATTACCAAACCGTAACCACGTTAAAAGACAAAGAAAGACTGGCAGCTATCACAATAACGAACCTAAGTTATGCAGACACTGCTGCAAAAGGACTGCACCCAAAACAAGTATTCAAACCACATCCACTATCAACAACATGTAAACAAAGACAAACACCCTTACTACAACCACCTCGATCCACAGTGCCAACAGAAAATTATCAAGCATAGAGATGGAACAAACATCTGACATAAAAGAACTAAAAGAAATGATGAAGCAGCTGATTACACAAATGACCGACATGCTAAACATCCTAACGTTACTTATTACTAATACTAAGTCTCTCAAAATCACCATATGAAAGGCAAACGAACTCCACCAACATTACCTGGAACTCAAATAATACTTAAAAGACAATCAGATCGACATAATGCTCATTGCTGAAACCCATCTAACAGCGACGAAAAAACTGAACTTCTCTGACAACGAAACCTTCAACACAGGTCATCTAGATGGAACAGGAGCGGATGGAGGAGCCGCAATAATAATCAGAAAACAGGAGGAATTTAGCGAATTTCAAACTAACTACATCCAATCTACATCTATTCTAATAGAATATGTACATGGGCCCATGGTCATGCTCTCAATCTATTGCCCACCTAAGCACCAAATAACTACTTCCCAATATAACAACTATCTGCAAATAATCGCAATCTAGTGGTAGGCAATGCAAGCAAAGCATGCAGACTGGGGCTCAAGACTAATCACCAAAAAAGCAAGAACTTACTAAACGCAATCAAAACAAACAAATGCAAACAAATCAGCACGGATCCACAGACATGATGGAAAACAAGAACATAAACTCTTTTGATCTTTCTTCAGTCCATTCACCCATAACCATTGAATACTCCTCACAACTCATTAAAGTAACTGAACCAACCAAGCTCTACAACTCGCAAACTGACTGAGACACTTTCCGACACAACAGAAATAATAGTCTATCAATTAACATTCCCCTCAAATCACAAAGCAATATTACAAGAGCGATAATATACCTTAACGATCAACGAAGGAGCTCGTAGAGCAACGCCCACAATAGAACAGAAACCTAACAATATTTTTTCGACTCCACAGGCACATGAAAACAGGACCTAACTGAATAACATATGGGCTAGAGAAAACCTGGACAAACCTGCACTACTTACCAAGTACTTCGAGACTACTTTCACAAACACCGATGGCGACGGCAACGACGGGACGGGACACTTCCCCACTTAATCATAACAGCGATACAGACAACAGACAAATAAACAAAATAGTGACAAATAAAGAGAGCTTTACATCAAATAAGAGATAACCAGCAAAAAAGATTCTGGCTACGATCTTCTGACTAGTAAACTACTGAAGGAAACTATTACGAAACCTTTTCAACAGCACAGGCAGACAAAAACATTTTTCAAAACTTTGAGAAGCCACAGAAGTGATAGCTATTCCGAAGCCAGGGAAGGACGCTGGAAAAACAACTTCGTAAAGACCTATATTCCTGCTTCCTGTAGTATCGAAGTTCTTTGAAAAGCTGCTGCTAAAAGGACTGCAACCAATTCATATACAATCCAAAACGGCCAAAAATCACCAATTCGGTTTCAGAAGGCAACACTCAACTATTGAACAAACACACAGAGTGGCGAACAAGACATCAACTTCCATGGACGACAAGCAATTCTACGATGCAGTATACCTTGTCGTTGCTAAGGCATTAAACTCAGTTTGGCATAAGGAGCTCATCAAACTCATCGTTCATCGTTCCGTAGGACTACTTTTTGCTTCTAACAAGTTATTTATAAAACCGATATTTCTACATACGCTTCAAGAACCAACGCTCACAGATCCAAACGATCAAAGCTGGAGTACCCCAAAGTAGCACCTTAGGGTACTTGCTCTATCTACTCTTTAAAGCAGATATCCCCACCTCTGTCCGACAAACGGCCATGGTTGCTACAATACCTTTGCTCACGACACAGTTTTACTAAACTCCGGAAACAATTTCCAACTTACAACTCATAAACTACAACAAATACTGGATAATGGAATTGAGTGGTTCACAAAGTGGAACATAAAAATCAAAAGTTATCTACACTACCGAAACAATATTCACACAACAATAAACTGATATTCATCCATCTAGTCGTCAAATACTTGGAGATCCACCTGGACAGCAAATTGATCTCGAACTTCCATATACAACAAACGACCCCTGTCAAACGTCTCTATAAAAAACAAACTATTCATAAAAACAATGAGAATTTATGGTATTCAAATCTGGGGAACCTCCAAGAAAACAAATCTGATCATAATTCAAAGATATGTTAACCGGTTATTTTATTTGTAATACTGTTAAACAAAAAATATTGTTTCTCTTTATTTTCTCTTCTGATTGTTCTGTCATTTTTTTCTTGCGATTTAACTGCAATTACAGTAATTCAAAGCTTTTTATTTTGTATACTACATACCATCATGTGCCCAAACTTGTACAACAAAAAGCGACTAGGGGCGCTCGGAATGAACCAAATCATCAACGTTTGAACTAAAACTCATCTCATCTGAACTAAAACTCAACTCATTGAGTGGGAACGCCGAGCTCTGGTGGAGGTGGAGAGCAGCCATGGTCCCATCAGCCAGTGGCCCACCAACCCCAGACCTCGGAAAATAACCCACATAGGTTCACGGGCGGTTCTCCTACAGAGGAGAACGAGGAGGTTCGATCCGTGAAGCCCTAAAGACAGTAGGGGGACTCACGATGAACCACGAATCTCAGGGGGCGACAGGAGGTCCACCAGGAACACCGTTGTGGGAGCCCATGGATGGACGGGAGACTCGCAATGGGCTGCATCAGACAGGACGTCTGAAAGTCGCCGACGGGTGGGGTCGGACGGTCCTTTCAATCCAGACACCCCGACACGATGATGATGACGATGAAAGGCCCATACACAAAAAAAAAAAAATAATTGTAAGGAGTGACACACTATTGGTCAGTTCCCACTCCACCCCACCAAATCTGAAGGCGATTCACCGGAGTAGCTAGGGATCCGCGGTATAAAATATAAAAATTTGCACAGGCAGTGGACTTATCTTTTGTGAGGGGTTGCGATCCAACGGATGGCTGGATCGATATACAATGCCTTCTGGATTGTATCTACATTTTTTCCTTTCGGCCCAACGCTCCAGCTACCTTTCCATAGAACTTCCTTTCTCCTTCGCGTTCGTTTATTTTGCAAAAAAAAATTTATTAGTGTAATCCGATGGGAGAAAAATACTCGGGTAGGAGAAGAGAAAGAAATTCTGCTTTTCACAATTTAATTGTAGAATGTAATGGTAGGGAAAATAGTTAGGCACAGTTAGGATCCACAGCTTCCATAAACTCTCAGTGAAGTTCCCAGTCATTACTGGAAGTGGGAGCGAACTCCCAGACTGAGGAGTTTAGTATGAATGTTTAAAATTGTATGAGTGAGAGGCCTAGTCGGACACGGGTGCACACAAGAGCAAAGCTTGCTGGTGTTGTAACGAAAAATCCCGTCGTTGGATCCACTAAAGCTGAATGAATGTGTGACGATTTTTCTTTGGTTTTCTCGTGAAGGTTTCGTGATTCCACAGAAAAATCACGTGGCGGCCTTTTGTTTTACCCAGGTCTAGCTGCCGTCGAAGCGCTACCTGGAAGAACCCACAGCTAGGATAGCAGAATCCCAGAAAGTTTTATCGTTTGGTTCGCTCTATCGGTGCTATCGCTCTAACAAAGTGTAGGCGTAGACAAGGCAATCTGGAAGTGTTGAGCTGGCCACAAAGTGTGCAGCAAACACATTGGCCTTGTCCAAAGAGCTGAAAGCTGCAATACTATTATAAATGAGCGTTGGGACGGATGATGAAGCAGAATTTCTGATGTTTTTGACGAACGGTTTTACTACTCGTATCTTTGGGACATTGTAGTATTCTTTGCCTCATCACGTTGCAGTGATACCTGACTTCTTTGAACTTTTTTTGGCTTTCCTCTGTCGGGTTGACATTGTAGGACCGAAAAAGTATATCTCTAACCCTGACAACCTCCTTACAGCTGCTCGAGTCGTGCCACGCCTTTTCATCCGATGAGGGATGACGGATCTCATTCAAAAGCGAATAGTGCCTGTGATCACATCAGCAGCGGCATCCACGTCGTTATCGAGGAAACATAACAAACAGTTAAAATTTTTATGGAAGCTGTTAAGTCCACTCCAATCGGCTTTGTCCTATTGTCATACGATTCTTTTAGAAATTGTAGGGTCAGCCTTTTGACAAAAAAAAAATAAATACATATATTTAATAGTGTTCCCTCCTGTACCAAATCCAGTAAATTGACCCCTTTTCAAAAAACAGATCTTTTACCCTCTCAATCTATTAATTGGACTACTAATCTCTCTTTCCCAACTCACAACAAAACCTGACTCTATCAAACGTCCCTCTATTTTCAAATTCCCTCATTCCACTTTCTTCGTAGGCTCACTCTCTTCCTGTGTTCTTGTTACTATGGTGAATATGTCCCTTTTGTCGTAGAGAGAGTTGTGTTGACTAATAGAAATTCAGGAGGAGAAGGTGGAAAACCTAGCTAAGAAGCTAGATCGTGTGGGAGTTACTTTAAATATAAGTTTGGGCAGGAACCAACAGTTGAGAGACAGTTGAGACAAAGTGCGGAATAAAAATAGGCAAAAAGAAGAAATTAAAGAAAATGGAGCTAAAGAATGAAGTTAAAGAAAAGAGCAAATTAAGAAGGTCAATAACATTGAGCAGAAAGTCAGCTGATCATCTTTCGATGCGGATCAGCTGTTGGGTAGTTTTGTCAGGCGATTACAACGGCAAGGTCGTTGGATAAATTTTTTTTTGGAAATTCGTGATAGTCGTCGCACAAGGTCTTGGATTTTTTTCTTGGAGTTTGGTTCAAGACTTCTGATCGAAACAGTCGGCATTGTCGGTCGTGGCATTTTTTTTTTCATTTGAGTTTTTGTCTTCGGGAGACTTGTGCGAAAAAGTCCTTCACACAGGAAAAAAAATAAAAAAGGACTTAATTTTGGTGTGCGCGAAAATTGCGCTAGTGCCGATCTAAGAAAAACAAACAAAAAAAAGGAATAAATAAAAATTGCCAATGGGCGTGGGATCCTTGAAAAGAAAAATAAAAAGACCACGGCAGGCTCAAAGTAAGCTGATGAGCGAAAAGTTCTTTGATTTTATGTGCGGTTGATAGTGCGAAATCGATAATTACGATCGTCCATAGCTACATCGCTGTTTAGAGTAAGGATAGGATAGGATAGTTGTGCGCGAACAAAAAAACCATATAGTTTTAAAATTGCGCAGATTCTTCGAAGTGCTGGCACCAGGACCACGAGGGATAGGTACTACCCGGTAAGACATTTGCATATAAGCTTCTTTTTTAGCTGGAATAAGAGTAGAGCAGTTTTCTTTTATTATTATTATTATTATTTCGAGGGATCTTTACAAATGAATTTGTAAAGTCCGGGATTTTCACGCCGGGGTACTATGCCCATGTGGCGCTAGTCAACAGCACGCTGTGTACCGAGTTCCCATGTGGTCCCCCATCTAGGTACGTTTTCTTTTATTTTAAATAGAATTCAAAAATGCTCGTATTAGTTTTTCTTTTGTGTCATGAGTTGAATTAGATTTTTTTTATTATAATGATGGAGTAAACCTAGCGCAAGTGGTGTGTGGATGGGCTAACCGACCTTCGTACAAACGATGACGACATAACGGAAATGACATGACTGACTTTCTTAGAATTTTTTCTATTGGTGGCGACTGGGAGAATCTTCGTTTAGGGGCTACCATTCACAGTTTGACCAGATTGGTAGCAATTGGTTGCGTTTAAGTGCGATAAGGGTGGGTTGCCCATCCTCAGCCAACAACACCAGACTTGTTTTATATCGTAACGAGCTATCATCGCTGTGTGACCCTGGGACGTATTATTCGGTGTAGGGTACAAAGGGTTAAGTTAGCTTTAGGTTTAATTATAAGTCGTTATTTAAGTTCGGTATTAGGATTTGGTTAGTATAGGTCTAGTTATTTACATCACGTTCGTCCTGGTCTTGCACATCGGTGATGGCACACAGATGTGATCTTGCTCTTCCATTTACTCTCTTTTCTATCGTCTGGCGCTCCTCCCCTCTTTTAAGTCCATCCGTAAAATAAAGCTTTCTCTAGACTATCCTTGTTTTCCTTTTTTTTTATTTAGTCCCGAAACAAAAAAGGTACGTTGATTGAGATGCACGAGGTAGTGGCAAGAGCCAACCCCATCCGACGAGCTAGAGCTGAGCAACCGCGAGCGTGCCACTGCCATATACTCCTGCATCATGGATGCCTCCGTGGCTGACTAACCTCCAAATCTTTTCTCTAACTATGTGGTCAGTGTACGAGAAATTAAATGATATGACACAATGGTCCGACGAGCCTAGAAGGGAGCGAACATCATCTATCTTGATGTAATTCCATGTCATCGCTCCTCACTCATAAATCCCAATCATTTGCACAACTTTTCCTTTGCTTTAGCAGATTCCACTGTCGTGACACCCACAATGTCTAGAACACCCACACAGTGTTGCAAGTACGTAAAGCAATAATAATATAATAACTCTACAACTCTACAAGTTTGAGATTTATTCGACGTTTTTTAATCATTCGAGCGATAACTTGGAAATGTTTTCTTGTGTTTTCAAGTCTGTTTTCCTTTGACTCGCAACACACGCGGTACACTACAGAAGCAAAGTCGCTATACATAAATCATTGTAAAACTGATTAAATTATTAAATTAAAAAAAAGCGACTTTTTATTGTACATTATTTTGAGTTTTTGCAAACTTCTGGTCTTAGTTTCTGACTGCTGGTTCTTGAACTATTTATCTTTAGAATTTTGTGATCGTTGGATTAGATTGGATTCTCTTGGTTTTACATTTCTGTTTCAGTGTATCCGCAGTTAGTTTTTTAAAAGTTTTATAATAGCTTTTTATGATAATGGTGACGGTGACGCATTAGACACATCTTATCAAAAAGTTAGTCAAAATTGTATGGAGGTTTGCTGCGGAAATTACCTCAATTATCAATCGAATCGATTGTTTCTAATCATTTAAATGCATTGGTTTTATATTATACACTTGCATATACGAGGGGCGTTCAATATATTCTCGGTATCGATATGAAGGAAAATGCGAATTCAATTTAAATTGTTTTTATTTTTCAATATAATCTCCCCTAACATCAATGCATTTGTTACATCTTGAGATAACCTTTTTTAAACATTCAAAAAAATAAATTTCCTCTTTCTCTGCAAAATACCCATTTATTGCCGACTTGAGTTCTTCATCATCCGAAAATCTTTTTCCACGAAGACATTTTTTCAAATCCGGAAACAGGAAATAATCACTAGGGGCAAGGTCTGGACTATAGGGTGGGTGTTGGATTTCTTCGAAACCACAATCTCGCGCAGCAGCCTTGGAAACTCGCGCCGTGTGAACAGGAGCGTTGTCATGAAGAAGCTACACACCCGCTGCGAGTTTACCCCGTCTTTTAATTTCCTCCCGCAAATTATGCAAAGTGGAAGCGTAAGATGTGGCGTTGATGGTTTCACCTTTTTTTTTGTACTCAATGAGCAAGATTCCCTTTGAGTCCCAAAAAACTGTGGCCATGAGCTTCCCGGCAGACGGAGTGACTTTGAACTTCTTCGGGGGGTCTGTTCCTTTTTTATGCCACTGCATGGACTCTTGTTTGCTTTCAGGGTCATAGTGGTGGACCCATGTTTCGTCCCCAGTAACAATTCGATCCATAACACCGTCCGCGTTCTCACTACACATCTCCAAAAGCTCTCTACAGCATGCGATTCTCACTTTTTTCTGAGGCGCTGTGAGCATTCGTGGTACCCACCTTGCACTGACCTTTGAAAGGTTAAGATGGTCATGAAGAATGGTGTAAATGGTACCAATTGAAAGCTTGGTGATCTCTGCCATCATTTTCACCTTTATTCTCTCTCTGCCTCTCTTGAACTCAATTTTCACCATCATCGTCTCAGTTGCCATTATGATTCTGTTTAACTAGAGATAAAACGCGAATTAATAATCACATTTATATGAAATTTTACATGAATGCACTAAAATAATAGTATTACTTGATAAATAAGTCAATTTATATAGTAATAATTGATGATTTTTCGCTGCAATTCTGTCATAACTGGCTATGTGACAAGTTGCATCACCTTATTGAAACCACAAAAGAGTTGAAAGGTATTCTCTTTTGTCATGGCGCTGGAGAGAAAATCGCTTTCAGTAGCTGTAAGTAACAGTCTCCATTGACAGTTACAGTGCAATAGGTTTCTTCGAAAAAGTAAGGCCAAGCAATGCAGCTTAAGGAAACTGAACACCACACTGTGACTAAAGCCGGATGCAACTCCGTCTCATGGGGTATCGCTGCTTTCCTGTCAGTGGGTGGCCGTGGATCAAGTGGTAGTGGACTGGCTTCCAAATCGGAAGGTTCGGTGTTCGAATCCGAGCCTCGCCCGAAAGACATATTCACTTTTTCAGTTACGAAAATCAAGTACGATGAGTAGTTGTGTAGAAATCAACAACAAGCCAACCCCCACTAAGAATTTAGTCTTCCCATTAAATGTTAGACGCCACCCATGGAGGGATATACTATAACCACTGAGCCCAAACATCTTTTTTTCTCTCTCTCTATCTCATTTTCCAAAACTTAACACGTGCTCAGGCGTAGTGTATTCATACCCACTTGAGTGTTAAGTTTTTTAAAAAAAAAGAGTACATATTCAACAATTTTATTTGTTGACTACATCTTGTGGTCAAAATGTGGTTTATCAGAAATAGAAATAGGGGTTTAACATGTTTTTGTTCTCTTCCCCCATTTGTAGGATTTTCGGGCAAAATTCCAAGCGAATCGATATTTCTCCTGGTTTAGGTTGCTTTTCATTAGCACTTTGTATAGAAGTATAATAAGTTAAAATTTTTGGGCAGTAACTAGTTGCTAATACGTTAACTACGTCTGAACTGTTAAATCTGGATGATAAGGCCCTCTTGTGATTGTCCGATGCTCGGAAGAAAGGCACCAAACACGTGCTTGAAATCTCTTTATATGGAAACTGCAGACTCCAATGCGTGATAGCGGCGCAGAATCCAAAATCCGATTTTTTCGTTTTGGTAAATTTAGATAACAGTGGGTAGCGACGTATATTGTTCTTAATTGTTCTTAAATGAATACTCGGCAGAGCATTCTATAAGCGAGTGGGCTGATGAGCATTCATAGCGAGAAGTGTGTTAAGGTTGAAGATTTGAAGGTATCTTTCCCCGATGGAATTCATAAAAGGGAATGGACAGCACAAGCAAACGCAGATCCAAAGGAGGTTCTTCAACAAAAACGGAGCTACTGGGTAACAGAGGAGTACTCAGCGAAACCAACAGAATGTAGTATACAAATTTAGAACGTCAAAGGCAAAATTGTTTAAAAATGCGTCTCGCATACGCCGAAGATATTAACACACTCAGAAAATTGCTGCGTTATGTCGGTAAGAAGCGTAGATGCTGTGGTTACCGATTTGATCTGGTTAGCCTCCTCACAGCGAAACCATCACTGAGGATTTTGTTAAACGGACAAAGCGCAGACTATATGATTTTGATTTGGAGTGAATGGAGGAAAACGTGTAACGATGCACTTTAAAGTTTGTACAGCGACACCAACCTAATCAGAAAAATAAAACAACTATGATGATTGGGACAAGTAGAATTGATGAATGCAACGGAAGTTCTTAGATACCACCCTCGACGGTAGAGAAAGACAAGCCAATCTGACCTGAGTCAATGAGCACAGAGTTTTTTCGTTTGAATTTCAGGTTCAACGCAGACTATTGTTGGCGCTTAACAATTCGATTCGTATCACTTGGGTACAAAATCTGCGGTCTAATTGAAATGGTTCAAATATATTTACATATAAATACGTATATAGTAGATATGTGTTGAGGACCCCGAATCTTCAGCACCTTACTTTATTTGGTCTGCCAGTATCCTGGAGAGTCCTGCAGTTAGCTTCACGACAAACGCAACTACCAAGCCCTAACTGAAGACGCAGCCAGTCTTAATACAAATTTAGGTCCTAGGAAACTGTTCTCTGAGTCTTGCAAAGTTATCACTTCTCGTGATTCCATTACGATCCTGGGATCCAAACAAGACTCAGTGAAGCTTGAAGGTGGTAAAAGAAATCAATAAGGTCTTAAGCGGAGCTATAATGTCACCGTTTCTTCACAATATACATTTGTATATCATTACGATCAGGATCGCATATATGTATCTGTGCTTGGAAGAACACCCAAATTTTGCTTAATAGGAGTGAAATCCGACGTCATCCAAAAACAAAATACCAACGCTACATCTTAGATCGGCTATGGACCCATCCACGAAGACCCGGTGACATTCGCAACTACAGGACTTCTGATTTTATCACATCAGACAACATGTCCACAGCACCAGAGTCAAAAAACAGGACAGTTTTGTACCGAAGACCACTTCTTTTTAAACGGAAGATGGCTTTGGGAGTGCATCCAATGATATGGATATTAATAAAATGGGATTCTTCTTAGCGTCACGAGTAGGGTGGTGAATGACAGGCCGTTCTTTGGATTTTGGTACATCCAGCAGTAACGTATTTTCGTAAAAATTTATTCCAGAAGATGACCGACACATAGAGAGCCACCACGGGAAGATTATGGTTATTGCAAGTACCACAAGGAATATTATTCAGCGTGGTCACCAGTTTATATAGTAATTAATTATCAAGCTTGGAAGTCTTTTTAGCTGAGTTCGACAGCTCTCCTGCATTTTTTTAAAGAACCTTTGGATCTATGACTCCTAAGCTTTCCTGCCACGATAAGACAGCCAGATGTGACAATTATTGTTGGTATGAAGCAATGGAAACGATTGGATTCATGACAAACTTGCTTTCAATGGCTTTTGAGAAAGCAGTTTCTGTCCATATGAGAATCTAAATTAAAATCAAAATAGCAAATAAAAAAATACAAGAGCGCATTAACCTTGGTTTCACAACTGAACAAAGCAAAAGAAAAAAAAAGCTGTCAGAATTATTAACCGAAAAAATGCTAAAAACCAGGTGACATCCTTTCACATGTCATTTGCAAGATCAGATTTGTGTGTGTTGCCTGTTGGCCTTCGTGGTAATTGTACATTTCTCCCTCATTCTTACTGTCCGAAAATTGTATATAAATGTTTCCCATTACAATCCATTCCGACTGTGCTCACAATAAATGACTACGAGTATATCTCCAGAGCCCCACCCTTACAAATAATTGTCTGCATTTAAGAAACATTTCCTATATGCTGGACAAGAACAATTCCTCAACTCCGGCAAAATCGTACTCAAACGTACGTTACTCTTGTACGTTCCCATCAGAACCACGACAAACCTTAAATATGATGCCGAATAAAATTGAGTAAAATTTAATAAGGCCATATGCCCTGGCTCGACAGCAAGAAGTCAAAGTATCCATCACAAAGCACTGGGTAATTAATCTTTCCTCAACCATATCAAAAATGTCCTCAATGTCTTTAGTTTCGAATGGAAATGTTTGGATTTTGAGAATTTATCTTGCAGTCAAAAGTATTCGGCCGGAATACAACAGAAACGCAGCACAGCACAGAGTACTACGAGCATGTAACATAGTATGTATTACAGGACCAAACAAAGCTCAGACTGGAAGGGATAAAAGAGCAAATCCCTAAATCATACCACTGACAAAAACCACAGGATACACAAAGGCAGAAACGTAGCAGCAAACCACACCAAACGACCGCTACTGACGTTTCCCGTTCTACGAATAATATTCCAAAAACTCAACCCACCCGACTCTTAGCCATCGTGCATGTACGTACACACTCATGTGTATGTGTTTGTATAGTGTAGTTAATGCGGATGCCTGTACTAAATAGGAGGTTGCATTAGGCTTTCGGTTACTGTCACTGATGGAGATGGGAGGAATAAGAAACATAAACATCATGCTTCAGAGAACTTTGACGTGTTGTAAATGTGCTAAATCCTGGGAAATTTGTTGAATAGTTTAACAACTTGAACATGATACGTTTCAGCGTTCCACAACAGTGGCATACAATAAACATGGGACCCATTTTGCTTCTGAAAGCTTATGAACACCAACCAACCTAAGGGTAATACTTCGTACTGTTGCTTACACAAGTCGTATGTCTTTCCATGGCCTGGTTCTGGTAGCAGCACTTTCGATTTTAGTGAACTTTAAGTAGATATAACACTCGAAAACAAAAGCCATGGGAGGTCATCTTTGACAACGCGGTGTGGTTACTCTTAACTAACTTTATTGGACTTTTATCTGTCTATTTTCTGGTATTGCACCATTTCAGATACATAAAAAAGTTGTTAATCGTTAATACCCATCTGGAGACCACAAACTTTCCGTCAAGTGTTGACTTTTATATATCACGTCAAGCAGATATGTTTGCATAAGCCACAGGGAGCGTTTAAAATAATTTGAATTGGATATAATCTTGATCATTACATTGTAAGGCAAAATTGATTCCTTTTTGGAGTAGGGGATTAGTTGCAATACTTTGCTGGTCTTTAGAAACTGAGACATAGTGCCATCTCTCGGTCTAACACTATTTCGCACCGCCAGTCAAATTATTAAAGAACTGTTTTATAATAACCTTTGGTCGTGGGCCTGGGCCTGGGCCTCAATGATGTTGAGTGACGAGTTTAATCACTACAAAAATTAGTTTTACAATTTGTAATATTTGACAGAAGTTACTTCCTATTTTTAGCAGCTTTCGGGCGATGAGCTGAGCTGCGATTCCAATTTATTTCATTCACTTAAATAATTCGCGCAAAGGATGCGGCTGGAGGCTCCGAGTGAATTTTACCAAAAAAGGGGCACATTAATTTTAATGCACAGACATGAAGTTGCACAGACTATCTAATTTTACATATATACGCGCGCAGTCTGACAGTCAGGTGAATGCGATCCGTTAACTTTTACTAGCTAGCAATATGCTAGCGTATAAAAGGTGCGTCTGCATCACACATAAACACTAGGTCTCCAACCTTGGGAGGAGGGACTCTTTGAAACCATTTGCATCACTTCCTTAGGACTGGCAAGTACCCCCGAATCCACCTCCTCCAGAATCAATACTTTATTTACTGGCTCACCCGCCACTGTTTTCCAAGACAGAGGGACCTGGAGTCAACGTAGAGTTCGGTGCACCCAATAGAAAATGATGAAGGACACCTCAGTCGCTACTGGAAAATGTGCCAGTGGACGGGTAGGTATTCATTATGTTCTCTGTCTCAATCGTTTCGATGTAATCGATCGATAATTGAGTTAACGGCTCTTGGATGAACATGTAAGAATCGTTTAACCCTGAGGTTATTCACAAAATTTGCTGAACATGGCGAACAGTTAACGAAAAAACGAGATCGACTACATTACATACTCGCTGATTGGATTCGCTTTGTCTTCCATCCATAAGAAGTGTTGAGAGTCTTGATCTTCTGGCCGGATGATCACTTGATTGAATATCTCCTCTATGTAGCCAGTCACAGCAATAGGTTTCGCAAATTAAAGAGAATGGCCATCAATACCTTGTTGTCATCAGGTCCTTTGAGTAGCAACGAGCTCAAGGATACGACGTTCATCTGCACAGTTGCATCAAACACTAGGTGTAGCTTATCTGGCTTCTCGAAGTGCGGTAGATACCAACTTCGAGACGTTCTCACATTAACTTCTGTACTGGTAAGTTTTCTGACGTGATTTGATATGCCATACACCACACATCCCAATTTCGTTTCTGCTACAAATGGTCCTATGTACAGATTAACGACAAAGGACTCGTCCGTAAATGTCTCTTTGCCGAACAATTGCAGCGTGAAATCCTTCGCACGTCCAGCTTAAATTAGCTGCTTGATCAACCCCACTCCCATAATGGTTACTGAGAATCCTTCATCAAGGAGAGCATATGTTTTCAGCGCGACACCATAACCATTGTCCATTTCAATGTGGCTGAGCATATTTTTGTCGAATTTTGTTGCTACTCGGTTAACTGTTTTCGATGTCGATGTACATCCATATTACCTGGGATAGCTGCAGAACAAACGCTAAGAACCATGTTGAGTGACGTGTTTATTCTCTACAAAAATTCGTTTCACAATTTGTAATATTTGACAAAATTTACTTCCTATTTTTAGCAGCTTACGGGCGATGAGTTCAGCAGCAATTCCAATTTATTAAATAATTCGAGCGAAGGATGCGGCTGGTGGCTACGAGTGAATTTGACCAAAAGAAGGCTACCTTTAATTTAAGCGCAGACATGAAGTTGAACAAAGTATTTATCTCTATGTTGGGTGAGCGTGTTCCAATAATTCCTACTAGCTAGCAATGTTCGAATTAGAATCTGTGCTCATTCCATCGCCGAGAATATACCAAACCTTTCAACAAAAGGTCGTGTTCAAATGCTAAGTTGTTTGCACTGTAGTTCAAGTCGCAGCAAGTGTAAAATCGCTTCGAATGGGCTGAAAATCTGAAGGAATTCTTCTTTAGCCGCGTGGGCTCATAACAGATTGATTTTTGCAAATTAAGCCTTTATGTGGATCTATTTAAGCCGAGCACCACGCACCGAGAGTTTAAGATTTATTGCCTATGTTAGTCAGATTTGCAGGTTGATGTGCTATCTGGAGCCGAAAGCACCCAATACCTCAGCGCACTTAGGTCTATGTAGACCTATTGTGATGCCCTAGAGGGGGAATTGGTTTGCGGTTACTAATTTTGGTTCCTACTTTCCGTCTCGTGTTGATTGTCGTTTGTTCCTGGAGCGGGTCTATACCATCATGTTGAATCCGCTATTCTGAAAAGCGATGTTAATGAAAAAGCAGATAGATCCGAGTTTAATTGGCTTTTATTTGTATCATTTGTTTCAATTGTATTCCAAGAGTGCAAGCTAAAATGGCAAGTGTATGCCCGGCCAGTAGTATTATGGTGACCTACACCGTCATAGGGATCACAACGGAAAGGAGCCAGCGTTTCATGACAGTTCTCATCCAGAATAAATTCGCTAATATAGGGAATATTTTTACGAGCTCTTCGGCATGACATATTTGCAATGACTAAGTTATGACGTCGAAATTGGCAACGGCTTTGATGTCAAAAAAGGTTTTAGACAAGATTAAGCGCTATCATGTGACTTCTTTAACATCATACGTGAAGGAATTGTGCGGATTTCGCAAGCGAACACTGGATGTATAATTTTTCAAAAGTCTACTAGCGTACGCCGATGATATCGACATAATTGGGAGACCACAGCGGGCTGTCACCGGTGGGTTCGCTAGTATTGTGGCATAAGCTGCAAAAGTGGGTTTAGATGTAAATTGAAGTGTATGCTGTCAATAAGAAGCGACACACAACAACGACGAATTGGACAGAATTTCACAGCCGACAGCTATAACTTTGGGATAGTAAGAGCCTTTGCTTTCTTTGGATCAGAGCAGAAATAAAATGAAAAATAACTGGCTGTTTCTTTGGACGAAGAAAGCAATTGTGTTGTATGGTAATCAACTAAGGAGACTCTATATAAGATCTTGATTATAGCAATTCTAATTTATGGCGCTGAAACATAGACTCCATCCTCACTCGTTTCGAGAGGAAAATCCGTTGAAAAATAATTGATGCCTTTTGCGTTTCAATGAACAACTATGCAGCTGTAAAGTGACATCGAACTGGACAAAAAACTTCTCATCAGTCACCTGAAATATCTCAGGCATTTAGAGCTAATGGACACCAATACTGCCGCCCGCAGAGTCTTCGAATACAACACGGAGGAACAACGCAGGAGAGGAAGACCTCACATTAGGTGGTGTGTACAAGTAGAAGGTGACTTCAACCGACTTGGAGTGCACAACTGGAGGCAGTTAGCTAAACCGAGCTAACAGAAGACGTTTGCTAGTTCAGGCCTTGGTTCACTCCGAATTGTAGCGCCACCTAACTAAGTAAGTCAGTGAAAGTTTATATTAACCACAGTGATCAATGGAGGGCCAGACCCTTTTGGGGATGCTTTGGGCAAAAAGGTCCAGACATGAGAGTTGCCGAGGATTTACTAAGAGTTTAGTCGTCATAATCTCTGACCTAAGCTGACTACAATTTTGCATCGCGTTTAGTATATTCTGGGAAACAATAGTGGAATCACTCACGCCTCAACAACTCGGAAAAGGATGGCGTTACATGCCATAAAGCCACTCAAGCCAACCATTTATTGTTATCACATTTTGGCGAGAAAGCGATTTCGTGAAATGGACCTCTCCACTGACCTCCCAGATCAAGCGATTTGACCCTCCTCTGCTATTTTCTTTGAGGCTATCTTGAAGCATTGGCTTAAGCTGATACATACTATAATGGCAAAAAATACTACAATGTCCCAAAGTTAGTAACAATTTTTGGTCGATCGTAAAAAACATTAGAAATTCTGCCTCATCCTCCATCCCAACGCTTATTTATAGTGACATTCCAACTGTCAGGTCTTTGAACAAGGCCAATCTGCTTGCTGCACAGTTTGTGGCCAGTTCAACACGTTCACTTTGTGACTTGTCACAAGAGTACTTAAAGATCTAAACATATATAAATCAGCTGGTGCAGATGGTATATCTCCTCTTAGGAAAAGGTATTCTTCCTCACTGGCAAAATCACTGCGGAAGCTTTTTCACCAATGCATCTCTTTAGGACTCATTCCGAGCAGATGGAAAAGAGCATTTGTCCAGAAAAGCTGATAAGCCGTCAGCGTATCTTCCTTGATCATAAACGTAATGTCTCCTGTCTCAACTGGTTCTATCGTTATTGTCACCACCAGTGCTCCAATGAAATTGCCAGTAGCATTCTGCCCCTTCAAAACCTTTAACCGTAACACCCGTCTCGCTGTGAATGCTCATCATGCTCATCGTCCTCTAAAATATTCTTAATTCGTTTCCAAGCTGTACAACTCGCTTATGGAATGTCCTGCCCTTTATTTTCTAGTCTTTATATACCCTCAAACATTTAACAGAACGCGCATTGGTACCTCTCTCTGTTTTCTCCATAATTTTCTTTCGCCCATGCTGTGTGCAATCATTTTAAGGCTCAGATACCTTTTGGGCGTCTTAAAATATGTGGGGGCACGAAATAGGATGCTACAGTTGTAATGGAGATCATTGATGAGTATTGTAATTAGAGGAAAACTAAATCACCAGTCTTCAGAAAATGAGTTTTACAATACCAATTACCTCTTCCACGTTTCTGAACCAAAACTGATATACATACATACAACCCGATGGAAATTATTCCCTCACATACCAAACAACGACATCATCCGCACAAGCATCAGTTACAAAATCAGCATTGTACGACCTTCCTAGATAACATGAAGGACATTCAAACGATTTGAAATTCTGAAATAGAAACATTATTGACAAAGGTTATAACAAATCTACCTGAACAAATATTATACTTATAGAAATTATGTTAATGTCTTGTTGCTTTCTTTCCCCCTGTGGGTAATTTAAATGTGCGTATGAACCCTCCACCACCAAATGTATATATCATATAAAACAAAGGCCATGTCTACAATACAATACATGAACGTATAGCTTGGGAGGCACTTGTTTTTGAAACCAAGAAATTGCACACATGTTGAGCATTTTGGACAAAGCGAGTGCTATTTACCCAACGTGCTTTTTTCTCCGGCAAATTGGATATGACTATGAGGAATTAATAAGCAAACATTTACATTTACGAATACAGTTAGAATGTACATACCTACATATGCTCTTTTGAATGGTCTAAGCATAATTGACAGCAAATTTGGGTTCTAATTAAGTTTGTGTTTGAGTTCGGTAATTGTTTGTTTTGCACATTTCATGGAAAAATAATCACTTTCCCGTTGTCTGGTGATAGGAATATTGTGTCTTTATTTGTGTTTCAAATATGGCTGATGCTTGCTTTGTTTGGATATCCCTCGCTACTCAAGCATCCCTTTATTCCAATTTTTTGAATGTTTAAATAGACATTGTCATTATTTGGAAAACGATTTAGAAAAATTAAACAAAGTTGCGGCTAAAATGTTAAAGGTAATGCTCTTGTACCTTTTGCTTACTGCATGTTTTGAATTCAAAGAAAATAAGCATTATGTTCACTGCTTTGGCAAGTCTGATATATATAATGATTTTTATTTTTCAACTTCAATATTGATATATACTAAAACAAAAGAAATCAATTGACGGTAAAACCCGTCTGTGTGATTGACATCAAATAAAACTAGAATACACAATAAGTGTAGTAAAAACATTAAGTTTTAATAAATTTAAATGATGCACTGACTATTCGTTCGCGATTGATAATTTTGCAATATTTGTGTAACTTTCTATCATCACATTCAATGAGATCTTAAAAATCTGTCGTCTAATATCTTTGAAAATCGGGCTTCGTCCAATGAAGTGGACACCAAGTTGCACAGGTCACTAAGCACTGGCAAATTGAGTCTTAAGAACTCACCCATAATCTTGAATACTATCATTATTTCATGTGTGTTATATTTATCCTGAAAATAGTTCTTTTCACACAATTCACCATTAGGTGAAGTGATCCGCAAACTAGTTCAACGAAGGACGATGTACCTCTTTCGCCTATAGTTAGCTAACATCTAGTATAGCTGAAGCTTCCAATTCATTTCTTCTGATAATTGAATATCGATTCCACCCTTTCTTCGCATTCTCTGTATTATACCATCCCGTTTTCGTATGTAATATATTAAGAACTTTTTTTTTTTTTTTGAAAATGGAAGTCAAGCACTTTTAAGATATAATCCACATGAAGTTTACCTCCACTTTTTTAAAAATCATGATCTTTGACTTGAACAGGTTGACAACAAGGTTCCACAAAACGCAGTACCCGTGAATTACAGTGTTAGTCAAAACAAAACCACAAAATGATCTCGATTAAGGAAAAGCTAGAGAAAATTCAAAAAACGCATCATAATTTTCTAATTTTTATTTTTCTAATCGCAATATATTAGTTTTCAATTCCAGCTAACAATATTATTATTACGCTTCACTTATTTAAAAAAATGACAAAATAAAGTAAAACTCATTAAAAAAATAGTGGACAAAACTAAAGCACATGCACGGTATGTTTAGTCGCTCGCCCGAGTTTAGTTAATTTTACCGTTTTCTTCCAATATGCAATAATTTCACAGTTTTGTTTTTCTCAAGCAAGATCTTAGTAATGAGAAAAACTAGTACTTTTGTGCTATCGGCGTTGGAGATCGAACTTTATAATTAAAACAGAAAAAAGTGATAATATGGCGCACAGTAAGCATTCCACGGATCTAAAATAAGAAATAATGTCTGGTTTCAATAAAGGCGAATCAATTACATTAATTGCCAATACATTTCGTATAAGCTATGCAATGAGCGTAAAATAAAGCGATTCCGCGTTCGGGGAAATGTCCAAACGATTCATACTGGCAGTAGACCCGCAAGACTAGCAGTCCCGAAGATAAAAACATCGTTAGGCTGATCAAAAAGGACCCTTTATACCGTCAAGAAGTATTAAAAATTAACTCAGCTTAAAAATTTCAAGCAGGACGATCCGGCGGTTGATAGTACCATACCGGGCAACAAAAAAGCCATATACTTCTCAGAGAAATCGACTTACAATATGCAAAGGCATATTTGAATTGGACTGTGTCAAAATGGAAAACGGTTCATTCTCAGATAAGTAAATTTACACTACTAATTTAGTCTCACCATTAAATGTTGAATGCCATGGTGCAAAATAACCACTGACAACAAATATCTTTTTTTTCTCTCTCTCTCTATCCAATTTTCCGAAAAACTTAACACGTGCTCCGGCATTTTAAGAGTAGTTGAGTGTTAAGTTCTTAAAAAAAAAATTAAGCACAATGAAGGCAATATTATTGGCTGAGGATGTTTTTCCAGTTAAGGAGTCGGGCCAATCCACAAGGTTAATGGAATAATACATCGTTTCACGTACCAGGAAATTCTTCAAAATGTCATGATTACTCATGCTGAGGAGAATATTTCATTGCGATGGATATTCCAACTAGACAACGATACCAAACATACTTCTAAACCTGTGAGGGATTAACTTAACGAAAATAATATTGCTATTACGAAATGGCCAGAGCAATCGCCTGATGTTAGCCCCATAGAAAACTATGGGGAATTGTAGATCAGGGAATTGGTCGCACGAAATGCCACAACTTAGACGCTATGCTTCAATAGACTCAAATTTCCTGGAATAACATCCCCACGCACATAATTTATAACCTTATTGACTCTATGCCTCAAAAATATGCCTCAGTAATTCGAAATAAAGGCTACGCTGCCTAATATTGGCAACAAAAGATTTTTTTATAATTTATGAATTTAACCATTAGCACTATCTCGTCAACGAAGTTAAGCGCTTTTATGTGCAGCCCTGCATACTCCACTTCACTAGACAGCTTTTAACAATATCCTCTATGTATAGCGCGAATAGAGTATGACTCAGGGCGCTTCACTTCCGACATCGTCTCGCCCCAATGCGACATTTCCACGCCATCCCATACAAATGACTTTGTTCCCTCGTACAGGCATTGAAGGACCCGCCCAAATTTCTTCGATAAGCCCCTGCAATAAAGCTTGTGCACGAGTGCCTTACAGTCAACCGAATCAAAGGCGGCCTTAATCTCAACAAAGTTGACGTTTATCGTTTTACAGCTTAAATAAAAGTCTCATATATGTGGAATATCCCACTCTGAACCCCTTGATCCGAAATTGCAGGATAGTTGTAAACACTTTATACAAGGCATTTAAAAATAAAATGTTTCTATAGTTTGCAGGTTCTGGTGTGCAACCTTTCTTGCAAATTGAAAAAAAACGACCGTTTCTTTAAAACGTGTTGGAACTTCGCTTGTATTAAAAATTCAATAGGTATATCATATGGGGACCTGCTAAGTGTCCTATAACTTGGATTGGTTCAGCAGCACAACAATAAAGTTCATAGCGAAATGCTTGCCTTACCATTATAACATTATACTGGCCTACACCGTCATAGGACTCTCTCAATTCCAGAGAGATTAGAACCAACTAATGACCTCGGATGAAAATTGACTCACTTTTGACTACCCTAGCAACGTTTAAAGGCCAACGACCTTCAGATTTGCACATAGAATGTTCACTTAACACGCCACTTGCAGCCGAACAATTAACAGAGAGCCGAACAATTAACAATTAACTGCAATACAGTAAGTGCGATGGGATATACACTATGGTGATTGCTATAGGGAACAGAATTTTCCACAAGCCGCAGACTTAAGCAATTCGCTAACATAAACTTAGTATGCGGAAGGCAATGAAGACGTCACCAAAGAATATTTCTACGAGCTCCACGAAAAGGCATCTGAGCAATTTCAAAAGTATGACGTTTATATCGTACTAGGCGATTTTATCGCCAGGATAGGAAAGAAGTGCATCTTTAGTGGGGCTGTTGATTAGTATATCCTACACTACACCACGTCTGGCAAAGGACTTAGGCTTATTTACTTAGTGGCGGAACGAAATGTTACTATAGCAAGCACACGGGTTTCTTCATCTAAATATAAAGAACGCTAAATTAAACTGATTAAGACATGCATCCCGTATTCTAGACGACCAAACGTTCCGGGCAGCCAACATTAACTCGGATAACAACTTTGTTGTAACCAAGATGCAAATGCGGATTTCCCAACCGCCACAACAAAGAAGAACTACTGGTTAATCGTAATAGTTTTTGCGAATTTTAACTAAATAATTAAAAAACATGTCCCCCGATTTATTCGATTGAAAGAACAAGAAGAAGAAAATCATTATACTCGTAATTTTAAACTTTGAATGCCAGCCGTGCTTTGTCCTTGCCAATCTATCCTCTGTTTCATTTCTATCTTTTCGCCGGAGTCCACAGGGACTTAATATTGTACTAAAATTTCAACAATATTTTTTTTATTCACAATAAACATGCAGCTGCTTTTAAACAGTATCTACAAATTTCATAAAAATATATTTCAATTATAAACAAGTTTAAAGTATTTTTGTGATTTTTTTTTTCTGAGTACCTTATTTATTAATATTTTTATAATTTCTTTATATTATTAAGCATTATTCTAAGAATATACTGATAAATTTTCGTAAAAAAATATTGAAAATGAAGCCAGTGGTAGTAGTAAGAATCGAGTCACCTCAAAAACATGTTGTATGCGGCAGTCAGGATAACTCATGATTGCTTCATTTGAAATTATAAAACCAAAAAGCTTTCTTTCGTACATACTCGTACACGTAAGTTTATCTTAAATTTGAATGAAGGAATTAACAAAATATTAATTTTTGAATTTTTGGTAAATGTATAATCTGATTTTTGCCAACCGAGTATTTAATATGCAAAAGAATGTGTAAAGTTTAGGCGAAATCGGTACAAAAGTTTTCGAGAAATTTTGACTTCCGACTTAAAAAAAAAGTTTAAATGCGATTATAGTTTGATACATGAATAAAATAGAGATTCAATTGCCTATAACTCGAAAAGTTTTTCTCCTAATAACATCACATTTCTTAGTAATATCATAAAAAAACCGATTTTCCTACCCTTTTCGCCCTTGACTGTGAGAATTTGTAACGTAGAAACAGTGTAATTGCAAGATACCGCTGCCAGAATCTTCGCCGAACGCGTATCCCTAAATTTCTCTACAGTTCCTATTCCTATAAGAACAACAACGCACGAGTGACGTGAAAGCAACATCCACAGTGCGGGCATCTCAACCTTCCTGCCCCTGGTCAAACTGTTGCTAGTACTCGGTCACTGCCGTTGCAGTATTACATTGCTTTACAGCGCGTGCAGTAGTTGAGTATATGTAACAACCGGTGGATAGTGGGTTGTGAGTATGAGTTTTGTTGGTGTGTGTTTCCTATTGTTGTAAGGGCATAATACCTACAACAATTTGATTATGTTAACCGCAAATCTGAATTTTTACTTCACAGCTGTGCTTAGTAACGTCGGTGTTTGTGTTTTTTGTGTTTGTCTTTCTTTATAATGTCTTACTGATATAATGACTCTTTATAATAACCACTTTTCTCGTACGTCCACGTCTGTAAATACAGACCAGATGTTTTGACACTTAGTGAAACACTGATACATCCCCTCCGACATCTCTCACATCATTCTGATCTGAATCTACCTGGCTACGACCTAGTTCCATTATTCTTCTCTCACCCCGGGCTACGCCATTTACCTGCGTAGTGATGTAGCTTATCAAACTCCACCAAAATGTAGTCCCTATACCAATCCAGAATTCAGTTTCATGTGGTTAAAATTACATCTTCGTAAGCAAATTATTCACTATTGCTTTATTTATAGAAGGCCCAAACTGGACAGCAATTCGACTTTTAACGAGTTTGATGCGCTGTCTGACTATATTGTATTTTGTATCCTCATACTGAAATTATTATTACGGGCGATTTCAATATACTCGTACGTAATTCTGGGTGGCGTCGACATTCTGGACAGACAACACCCGAAGGACGGTGTGTTGAGATCTTCGTTTTTAACTTCTCACCCTGATAAGTACACCGTTGATCTGCACTCCCCTCTCTCTAGGCTCTTCGGACAATTGTGTCTTATCAGCTAATTTCTCGTATACTGATCTTACAATTAGAGAAAGAATTCCTAAAAGAACCATATGGCAACACGAGAAACCCAACTGAAGCGACCTTAACAGCTTCTTTAGGAAGTTTAACTGGTCATTATGTTTCCTCGATAACGACGTGGATGCAGCTGCTCACAGATCACAGACACCATTCTCTTTGGAATCGTATTCCTTTATCGTTCATCGGATGAAGAGTATCAAGCCAAAAGAAAAGGCAAGGTAGGACTCGAGCTGTAAAGAGGCTGTCAGGGTTATTGAAATGTTTTGTCGGTCCTTCAAGACCATCCCGACAGAGGAAAACCAAAAATATTTTAAACAAGTCAGGAATGACTGCAACGTCTTTCTTAAGCATGCAAAATTCCTATACGACCAAAAACTGGGCAAAAAATACTACAATGTCGCAAAGGTAGTAAAATGTTTGGTAGTTTGTCAAAAACATTAGAAATTGTGTCTCATCCTCCATCCCAACGATCATTTACAATGAAATTCCAGTTGTCAGCTCTTTAGACAAGGCCCATCTGCTTGCTGCTGACATAGCGGCCAGCTCTACACTTCCATATTGTGCTTTGTTTTCGCCTACACTTGAATGCGTCGAATCTTCAATGGGACTAATCCACTTTTGCATTCGTGTAGTAGCAAGAGTACTTAGAGATCTCAACATACATAAAATCGCTGGTCGAGATGGTACGAGTATATCTCCCCTTTTTCTGAAGAGGTTTTCTTCCTCGCTGGCAAAACCACTGCGTAAGCTTTCCCATCAGTCCTATTCTCTAGCACTCTTTGCTTTTAATATTCGTTCCCTGACTCACGTCCCTGCGTTTCAGCTGTAGAACGGGAAAGCGGCCTGAAATTGGAGTACAATGCCTACATCTGGTCGGGCGCTCTGAAAGCATCTCTGCACCTACTAGATAGGGTTCAAAACCGTTCGATAAAATTCATAGGTGATACTAATATCACCCAAACAATGGACACCCTCGAACACCGACGTTCCACCACCAGTGATCCATAGAAATCGCCAATAGTATTCCGCCCTTCAATTTTTTAATCGTAACACCCGTCTTGCTATGAATGGTCATCAGCATACACTCAAGCCCACTTTCGGACGTATTCTAAAATATCGTGATCCGTTCCTAAGCCGTACAACCCGCTTATGGAATGCCCTGCTTAGGGCTTTATTCCCTAGTCATTATAACCTTCAAACATTTAAAACTAGCGTTCTCCGGTACCTCTCTTTCCATCCTCCCTGATTTTCCTTCTTCTAGCTGTGTGCAAACATTTTAAGGGTACTTAAATCATTTGAACGCTCAAATTATAAAGGAAAAAAAAAACTATAAACCTATCTTCACCTCTGCTGCTTATAACAAAATGATGTTCGTCTTCGCTTTTAAACAGTCTGCATACGTAATACTATCAAATTTACAGCACCGAGCGTGACTCTACCATTATGCTCGTATCTTTATCCCTGCATGCTTCTATTCGGTATTAGTGTGCTTGGCAAATTGCTTTTATGTACTGGAACAATATTTCTGCATCTCTCCATAGCCTTAATATCAAAAGCCTATGTATCCTTCTCCCGTTGAGTTTCGCTGCATGCCCCTGTGGACACTATGGATCAATCCAGTAATCTGGTTTCAATCTGTGTCAGTAATCTGTGTCTTATCGGCTATGATATTCGTATTTGCACCTTTGCTACAACATGTCGACGTTGGGTTCTCGCAGTCTTCGGAAATTGAGAATAATGGTGTTGTGCCTTTCGTCGATCCTAAAGTTATCAATGGTGGTACAGTTTTTAGATCCGACAGCTTTCAGATCAGATGTGAAACGCGTGACTTGATAACATTTAGTCCGCGCGATTAGTCCAAGTCCATTTTCAGAGTCAGTTACGTTCAGCCAGTTTTTCTAACTATTATACTCCGCCACAGATATTCTCCTTTTATTATCTGTGGTTGAAAATCAGAAACATCGTCTCATACATCTGGTCTAGGAGCTCCTAAAAGGAATCTTTTGCTATGTGTTTATTTTCCTCTGTTCGCATTAATGTATAACTTAACTTTACATTAAATGAATTCTAAGAATCAATTAGAATCATGTTGATACCACACACGTGCACATGAAGTTCATTTCCATGGCAGCGCATTGCACCAATGCAACTAATTCTAAGAAATATTTCAATATTCGGCTCAGATATGCAAAAACCTTAATAATCAAAATTGAAAACAAGAATACACGTGAAGTGATTACTCGCACTTACTCTTAGTTTTAGGTTGATAAAGTTGAATAAAGGGCAGCCAATCTGCCTAGAAAAAAAAATTTTTAAAACGTTTTACGTTATCTTTTATTAACTTATATCATCTTACGAGTATGTCGACGAGTTTATTGACAAAATTATTGCCCTAACCATTTCCTTTTGGATGGCAGTGGCATCCACTTTGAAGCGACTAGAGACTCCACTCCTTGTTCGGCTGGATAAGATCTATTATGGATCAGATCATTCTCTTTGTACATTTCTTGTTTGCTGTGTACGTTATGCATATTCGAGGCGTTTGTTGCTTCACATTGTACAGTATTTTATGTGATAGGGCAGTTAACCAAGCGGAACAACGGAGCAGTGATAAGTGATAAAGTATATGTTCCCAATCAATGTAAGGCTTTCAGTTTTCAATAACACCGTATCTTCTTCTCGCTCAATATTGATCCCAAGTTTTTCACTAGGTGGGGTCGCGGTATTGTCTCAACTTCTTCGTGGAATTTGTGTAACATTGAATCCAACTTTTCTGGTGGTATAAGGTAGTGTTTCATACTTAATATCGCTTTTCTTCTTTTCCTGGTCTTACAAAAACGTCAGCCTCAGCCTTTTCATTTTACTTATCGGAGGCAGTTCGGCCCTTTGGAGATTGACTGACTAATTTGTTACATAGGTGCGAATTCTACTAGTCGAAGATCGACAGCAGCCTCTTAAAAGGCTGTACTTTCTTTATTACAAGTCTAGTCTGCAAAATTTTAAAATTAGGCAAAATTAGTCTTCTCATCTCAATCATTGAAGCCGCCGAGTACGGTGTTATATACAGGCTGCTTGGACTCTTCCCGCCTTTAAATCTCTCTCTGATACACTTGTCAAACTTGTCAGTTTGGCTCATAGATGTCCTTTACCATGAGTTAGCTACTGAAACTACTAAAACTCCCATGCTTGTGTACGCTGTCTATGATATCCCAGACCAGGTCTTCTTCTATTGCCGCTAGCTTTGAATACAAATTCATGCATTATTAAAAGCATAAAGAGAAACCTGTTCTAATCAAAATTACATTTCAACACAGTTGAACAATGTAGAAATTAAACAACGGACAAAGGCCCTCCTTAGCGTAGTCCAATTCTCTTCAAAAATTCACACAAAAACTTTCCAAACTATGACTGCTGTAATCTGGTGCCGATTTTATAATTGAAATTTTCTCTAACTCATGTTTTGAGTCTGATATAATAAAGTCTGGTAATTTCATGCCCGACACTCAAACACTTTCGAAAAAAAAGTTCTTCTCTCATAGGATGGCCAAACTATTAAGCTAGTAAGGGAAGGGGAGTGAAAATCTCGTTTAAGTTCGTAAAATCATAAATTTATACCAGAAAACATTCCGCCCGATTATACGGAAGCCCACTCTGGAAGCGACATTAAGAAAACTCTTGGAATCGCTCACTTGAACAACAACTTTTCGCAATTTTACGTAAAATTGAAGTCGTGGCAAAAATATCAATGCGTTCGCATCCATAGCCATAGTTAGTATGGAGATTCAACTATGACTGGATGTGTAACAGATAACCCTGTCGAGGGTATCCATTTTTATGAAAAAATTACACCTATAGACGGATATTTACTAAAGCATCGCCGTTGCCCGACTTACCCCAGCATCATTTTATGGGGTTCTGGTTTAAGGCTGTGAGAAGGGTAATGGAAAACTTTATCCCCCAAAATGCAAAACGGTTACTACATTTTTAGACAGACTCGCCACGAGTGGGAAAATGTCATCTGGTTAATTTTGCGAAAAGTTTTGTCGTCTAGTTTCAGATACACTGTCTTCGTGGGGAAGATGATTTGCACTCTTACTTAATTTTGTTTCGAAAGTGATAATGTACACTTTGTGTAGATAGTCACAATTGCGACCCAATCTTCCAATCTTCTTGGCAGAAATGATAGATACATTCTCGTAACTATTTCGTTTATGAAATGAACGTTTCTTCAGTATCCGTTATTGAATTACGTTGTGAAAAGTTTAATTAAATGGTATCGGGAGTATATCATACTTCAGAGGGCCTGAACTATAAAGGGCTTTAGGAGTTTGGACTTTTCATTGTACCATGGATAATTGGCATGCGAACTTTAATGATGGACACAAAATTGGTCGTACAACTACTTCAAGAAAAAAAGAATAGTTCATACTCCATATTGTATAGTAATCTAGTAATCCCTAACTAGTGAAATTGACACTCTTCACGCCTTCGACGCATATATATCACATATTCCCAATACAAAATCCTCTGAACAGTGTTAAAGTTCGTGTGTATCTTTCTGCGGTTGCCATTTAATTCGTCGTGTACTATTAAAATTTGACACAGGCTTCAAAATTGCACCCCGGTTATTGGAGGTTCGTTAAATTTCACCAATATTATTACCAATTTTAATAATTTCTCCACTTGCATCAAGAAGTTTTCATCTATGAGGAAAACTAAAATAAACTGAAAATCAAGCCTTTATTCCGAGAGAAATAATTCTCTGCTTAGGAAAAGTGACAGATTTAAAAAAGAAAATTTAAAAAAGTCTTTACAAGCTGCGGACATCCACATCCTATACACCAAGGAATATATTTTCAAGGTCGTGTTACAGATACCTCCAAAGAACGCTTCTCGGTAAGCCTAGAAAAATTATAGGAAGAAGCGATTTTTGAAAGCAGAATTGGAAGAAAGCCAACAACAAAGAGTATTCAGGCAAAGAACTAACCCATTTTACTCCTTCCATGTTCCTTTTTACCAAAATTTGTAAATCTTTCGTAAAAAGATGGTTAACCGCTTCAGTGATAAAGTGCATACAGTACCAACACGAACCACATTTGTGAAGATTACCTGCGGCCTGATGCGAGTACTGGCCGCTCACTCACAAATGTAATGCTCCGCGATATCGTCATCGCTTTCATAGTAAGCTTCGCAAAAAGTTACGATACTTCAGTACTTAGCAAAGGCGTAGTGCCCCAACAACATGCCAGTAAATACCCTGCAGCCTTTCCTTTTGAGGAAAAGCAGGAAAATCGCAGTCATCTTAGAGATGTCGTGAAGTATTAATTTTGAGTGCCGGAAATATGGAGCTTCATGTCATCTACAGTTATGTTCAGATGAAACTTAACTGTGAATGGAAGCCCTAACAGAGAACGCGTAAAAACCTAACGAAGGGTCGGTTGCTAATAAACCCTCATCTGAGCCTTTCCTATCAAGTTCATCGGCGATCTCCTCTCCCGTGATCCCATAGTAACCTGGAACCCAGACAATGCTCACTAAATTCAGCCTTCCAATTTCGTTCAGTGAAATCTTGCATTTTCGAGCTACAATATTTTGGAAATCATAGGGTGGTTCAGCAAGGCTTTAAGCACAATATAAAGTCCGTTTCTTTCTAAACGGTAGATGACTTGGTCTTTTTATAGCCTTAAAATTCCAGAAGACTTTCCTCGATGGAAAACCACATGTCTTTTTGAATACTCCATTACACTACAAGAAGGCTGTTAGAGCACTGTAGGCTTTCAATGTGACATAATTAGTCCAAAGGAATTTATTATCCAGGATGTCACCCAAATACCTAGCTTTGATGGAGAAATGGATGGTGACGCCTCTGAGTAAAAGATAAGTCAGCTTCATCATTCTCGTAAAGACAACAACCTTAGTTTTGAGAGAATCGAACCATTTATATTGTACCAATCACGTCTAGAGTTTCCCGCGATTTTGAGCAGGAAATCGTCAAACTTGATCCAACCGAGAGTACACCATGTGAATATTCCTATGCATAGCCATAAGAATTATGGAGAGCGTTGAACAGTGAATCGACCAACATGTACCATAGCAGTGGGAATAGGACGCTTCCTTGCGGGAAACTCTTATTTACCCTCGCAATCACATATTGGACGCATTCAGTGCCCGCAATCTGGTCCCGTTAACCATAATTGTTCTAATAAAGCCCTGCGTTGCAGAAAGCAGCCTCAATATCGTTGAAAATGTCCAGCACATACCTAACCTTATGTCGAGTACGCCTTCAATTCTGTCCATCGACTCCGACAGCAGAATGTAATTCTTAAAAGAGAAATAAATTAATTAGCAGACTACATCAATGTCCATCATCCATACCTCAACCACCGAACATATTCTGCGTAGGAATAGAATTGTTTGTGTTTCTACGATATGTAATACAACTGAGATGATCGTACGATCTGCATTTGACTGCCGTTAAGCTGCCACCATTTAATGACAAAAAAAGGTTGGTAGACTTCTTAATTTTATGTTTGGGTCAAGCTTGCTTAAGCTTAAACAATTAATTGCCCTACAAAAATGCTCAATAAGAAAAGTCTGAAAGTCTAACAGTTTCGAGCACTAACAATTTGGAAAGGAAAAAGAAACAAATTGTTAATTTTTAATCTGCTCTTTATTGAGCCAGTCTTAAGATTAACTTTTACAATTTCAATAACTTATGATTTAACCTGCTTACATAACTTACTCTGCAGCAATAATAGTCGAACGATGTTTACTTGCATTACTTCCTATTAAATTTCGACTATTTAAATAAGTTTCTACAACTTTCTAGTTTGTCAAAATATATATATATATATATATATTTTTTTTTTTTCGTGGAAAGTGAGAAATATTCACAGACACTATAGCCCGGAGCCTATAGTAGTGTGAGATTCTTACTCACTAAAAAACACCTCCCTTATGCAAACCACGACTGAGTTCACACTCAACAAGCAGTTCTTCTATCGCATTTTATTTTGTTTTTATAAGATATCCTGCAGGCGATTTTCCATTGAAAATTCCTGTGTACTTTAGAAAATTACGCGCTGCTAATCACTGCGCTAGGTAGAGAGGCTTAGTCCTTTTCAGACGGCGCAATAAATTTGCCTCGTCGAGGATCTGTTGAACAGAAATATTCGTATGACCTTCTAATCGATTATTATGTTTTCGCGCAAACATTTTAATTACGTTCTGAACGTTTTCGACTCCTAAGTCTCTGTGGATATCATCGTTTCTAATGTACCACGGCGCATTAAAAATACCTCGAAGAACTTTGTTTTGAAATGTCTGTAATACATTAATGTTACTCTTTTTAGTACAACCCCAAAGTTGTACACCATATGTCCAGACCGGCTTTAGCACTTGCTTGTATAACAGCAGTTATACAAGCTTGGAATACTTTCTAATAAGCCAGTAAATATCTCTATATTTGATTTCAAGCTCTTCACGTTTTTTCTTAACGTGTGCTCTCCATTTTAGTTTAGCGTCGAGTGTCATACCGAGATATTTGGCCTCGTTCGCGTAAGGAATTCGTACTGCGTTGATAAACACCGGTGGATTCTCAATTTTCTTGAGAGGGAAGTTCACGTGGACAGACTTATTTTCATTAAGCGCGATTCGCCAAGTCTTTGTCCAATTGTTAATCCGTGTAAGGGCACGTTGCAACTTGGCAGTTGCTTCTTCGACTTTATTGTCTTAAAAGTGTCTCACACGGAAGAGTCGGTCTTCCAGGTATGAACCTAAAATACGAGGCAATTGCTGGGGTAGGGCTTGTCGAAGTTTATATTTTAGGCCTTCGTGCCATACCTTATCAAAAGCTTGCTTAACGTCAGTCGTTCATAGACCTCCGTGAGGAATAAACGTGTTTCGGCTTTTAAAGTGGAAAAATAAATATATATATCAAAGTGAATTAGAAACATTTTGCGAACGTGCATCGGTGACCTAGTGGTAGTGGTGTCCGCCCGTTAAAACAGGGGTCGTGGGTTCGATTCCAGAAGGAATTACGTTGACTTTTTTTTTTTTTTTTTTATGTTTAAAATATAGTGGAAAAAAAATATACGGAAGAGCGACCATACGATGAGTGATAGCAAGCGGTCCGCTACTCCAATAGCGGAACCAGCAGATGACATAATGGCGTCGGAAAATATTGCGAAGAAAAGGAAGAGGAGGCTCAATCTAACTCCAATTCTTGTAAAGCGCCCCTCCCTAACAACTTCTACTGAAAAGCTGACAGGTAGAGCAAGGGAAGGGGCGCCAACAACGTCAACAAAGGCCGCAGCTGACCAAAACGAAGACCCATACGTGTCTGATGGTGAGAATACCTTCCAATCTCTAATGGCTACTGAGTCAGAGGATGAAGAGGAAGAGGTGCATGCACTTAGGAGCTGCATTAAAGAGCTGGAACAAAAAGTACTGGCTATTAAAAAGAAACAAGTGGCGAGAAGGCAAAAGGAGCAACAACTCCAGAGCTCTAAGCAACAGCTCATAAATAGCGAGGCTAAACAGCCGCTACCACAACAAAAAACCACACATGTGCAAACGAGAAAACAAGTACAGAAACAAAAACAAAAATCAGAACCGCAGCAACAACAACTACACAAGCCCCAGAAACAACAGCAGCTGCAGCAAACACAGCAACACCAACAGCAAAAGCAACACCAGCAACAACAACATATTCAAACGCATCAACAACAGCAGCAGAAACAAGACAAGATTGCAAAGCAAAGAGTTCCACCCATAAATACATACAAGATGGAACTCAAGGAAACTATCGAATTATGTAAGTCGGCCATAGGCAACAATTTTTTTGTAAAAAGGTTATCTTTAGATAGACACGCGATCCACTGCAATTCAGTGGAGCGCTATTATAAAATCAAAAATTTACTGAAGGATTCGACGACGGAGTTCTTCTCCTACACCCCGAAGGGGGACAAGCTGCAAACAATGCTGCTGAGGGGATTGGAACCGTCGACTGATCCGGAGGAGCTCCTTGAACTGCTGAAAGAGAATAAGTGCGAAGGGCTCCAATTCGTGGGGGTCAAGCCTTTCACCACAGCCAGAGCCAAAAGGGAGAAGCGGCAACTGCCGATTTTCCTGGTCCAACTAAGTCCCACCAGCAATCTGGATGGTCTAAGGAGTATTAAAGTCCTAGACTACCAGGTAGTCCATTGGGAAAAATTAAAGAGGAGCGAAAACATTTTACAATGTGTTCGCTGCCAAAGGTTCGGGCACGCCGCGTCGAACTGCGAAATGCAGCCTCGATGCGTGAAGTGCGGAAAGAACCACAAGTCCGAGGAATGCGCTCTGGGTAAGGACGGAGCGTCTGAAAAAAACCAACTCTCTTGTGCTTTATGTAGGAACACGGGACACACCGCAAATTATCGGGGTTGTCCCAAATTCCAGTACATCAAAAGAATAAACCTGGCCCGGCAGCAGAAAGTGGAAGTGAAACGTCCACCCGTGCATTTGCAAACACCAGCCGTTACTCCCCATGTTACCTACGCCCAAATGGCGGCAGGTGGGGGAAATACGGTACAGCAAGCGAAGGTTGCTTCTCAGGCCCCAGCGCCCAGAGCACCTGAACCAGTACCTGACATGCTAGCTATCTTGCTCTCTATCCAGGGGCAGATGGCTCAGCTACAACGTCATTTAACTGAACAGACCGCCCGGGTGGATCAAGTATACTCACTGCTGCCTGGCCTAACGCACCTTTTGCCGTAATGGGTACGTACGTGGCGGAGCAAACCCTGAAGGTCCTTGCTGTGAATGTGAATTCACTGATTAGGCTCGAACGAAGAGCCGCACTATTTAAGTTGCTTGAAGACCAAGCCCCTGATGTACTCTTGGTTAGCGAAACTAAGCTTACCAAGAGACACAAAATGAGGCACAGAAGATACAAAATAGTACGGAGAAACCGACCCAACTCCATTCAAGGAGGCGGCGTTGCAATTTTCGTACGAAAAGGTATACCTTTTAAAAGAGTATACAGTCGTGTAGTACGTAGGTTCCAGGTTCTGGAAGTATGCATCGTGTATATCCCTCTCCGTAGTGGAAAGCGGTTGTACATGGTGTCTGTCTATGCACCTAAGGCTACTCAATCCACCTTATTTATCTCAGAGCTCGAGACACTTTTTCGATTTCTGAGGCTGGAATTTGAAGACAACTATTTTATTATCGGCGGAGATTTCAACGCCAAACATAGTGATTGGGGAAATAATACACCAAATACTAGAGGGAACCTACTATTCAATTGGTGGGGTCAGCACAGTGTAATGTATCGACTCGGGCTTAAGGCGACGGATAGTCCGTCGTTTACCAGACACGGGTCCTATTTGGATCTTCTACTGTTCGACTCACGAATACAACTGACATGCACTAACCAACAAACTACAAACTGTCTACGCACTTTCGTGTATGACAGTGACCATTGCGGTCTCAGCACCGAAATAACTGTTCCCAATGAAATCGCGGAATTGGATGAGTTTGTCCAAAGGCATTCCTACAATTATAGTAGGGTGCGTTGGACACACTTCACCAGAACACTGACTAGAGCACTCTCCTCGAATTCGCTCTACCCACCGTCCAACAGAAATCTGTCAAACGAGGAGATTGACAGGTATCTAGGACGAATGGACGAGACAATCAAACAAACAATGGACAAAACGATACCTCGGTACCAACACACTGACGAAGAAGACTTATTCCGCAACGCAACTATTGACGCACTGCACCGACATAAAAGTGGACTGCTGTCAAGACTAAAAACCTTGTACAGACAGTTCACTGACAGACATAACCCGGAGATCATGACACTGAAGTCGTCGATTAAAAACCTCCAAACATTAATAAAGGAAAATTACAGAACATCTGTAAGTTTGTATTGGAACAATAAAATTCGGGCTGTAAACACCAGCAACCCGAATATGTTCCCGCAAATAAATAAAATATTTCGGAGAAATAATCAGAACGACATTCCATGTCTTAAAATCGACCGAACGACGAACAACGAACAAATACTGGCAGCAGCGGGCATAGATCCAAATGGGGCTGTTGATGATGACAGCTTCTTTGTGATCGAGGATCCGCAGGAGCAGGTAGAGGCTATAGGAGTGACTTTCCAGGAAGTGTACAAGGCGAATGTTATCATTGGCCCAAACCACGATCTGGAGAATCGAGTCCTTGTACACAATTTCAGCCTTCGAAATGAAATTATGAATTGGCGATTCGAGAGCTCGGGTTTCACCCAGTTCAGTGACGAGAATATGGCAAATAATGTCAGCACCAACGACAGGGTACTACCCCCGTTCATTTCGAAGGAAGAGCTCCAAACGATCTTCGAATCACTTAGAAGTAAGAAATCAGTGGGAACCGATGAAATACCGAACATTGTGCTTCGACATCTCCCTCTAGAAGCGGTGAACATTTATACCACCCTGTTTAATAATGCAATGAATAATGCACATTATCCAGCGCATTGGAAAACTGCGGTGGTACATCCCATCCCCAAAAGGGATAAAGACACTTCCAATCCGGCGATTCTCCGCTCGATTAGTCTTCTTCCTAACATCAGTAAGGTTTTCGAAAGGGTGATCAATAGAGTCCTGACTAAGTGGGTTGAGGACAAACATATAGTTCCGGATAATCAGTTCGGTTTCAAGGCGGGGCATGATATCATTCATGCTGCGTCGAAACTGGTTTCTGATATCCAATGGAACAAAGGCAAGAAACAGTGCACTGGTGCCTGCCTGATTGACTTGGAGAAGGCCTTCGATACCGTATGGTTAGAGGGACTCTTTTTCAAGCTGGACAGGTTGGGAATTAGTAAACCACTGCTGTATATTCTTTTTGATATGCTCTCCAGTAGACAGTTCATCGTGAAGAATGGCGATGTGACTTCTGCTGGAACATTTGACATTAAAAACGGTCTGCAACAAGGTGCGGTAAATTCGCCGATCCTATTCAACATTTACACGAGTGATCTCATAGGTTCACTTCACCATGCCATAGCGTACGCAGACGACATAATCGCGTACAGATCGGGTCCAAAGATTGAGGTCATTAATACACTTTTGCAGCGTGACTTCGACAAAATTAAGCGATATTGCGATGACTGGAAGTTGAAAATCAACTTTCAGAAGTCGGAAACCATTCTGTTTAGGACGCCTTTGTCTGGGGCCTCTAGGGATACCAGAAAGAATTGGCGAAAGTTTTCTATCCTCGGACAACATGGACAGCCACTCGCTTGTCGAAATGTGGTCAGATACCTTGGGATCTGGCTAGATCAATATCTGTATTTTAACAAACATATAGATGTTGCTCTGGCCAGAGCCAGAGGTGCTTTTGCCCTTACAAAGAGACTGTTTTATAACAGCCAACTCGATGCGAGGGTGAAGGTGATCTGCTACATGGCCCTTATCAGGCCCATGCTTGTATTTGGATGTCCCGTGTGGTTCAACGTGAGAGCAAGTTTATTGGAAAAGATTCGGGTGTTTGAGAGGGCTTGTCTTAGGACTTGTCTTCGCCTATACAGAACACCAGAGTCTCAGTACATAAAATTCTATCCTAATGAGGTCTTATACAATAGGGCGAATCTAATAAGAGTGGACAATTTCGTCATTAAGTTGACTCGAAGGCACATTGCAAGAGCAATGACCTCATCGAACAACCTGATCTCCGGGGCTTACTACCCCAATTATATGTATCACGAGAGAGTTCGCTTTGACGGCTTTATTCCTCCAGAGGCGTTCCTCTATCTAGATAGCAAAGGTTTGATCCAGGACAGATTGGCGGTGCCGCTAATCTTCCACGTTGCTCGAACAGCTGCGGACAGGCGACTCAACTACGACAGAGACGTCGCACATGGCAGTGCGGAGCGTCTCCGGTTCAGTAGGTCGGTAGGGAGTCGCGACATGAGGGATGTTGCTCAGCAGCACCAGCAATTTTGGTGGCTAGTTGAAGGGGAGGATGCTTCGTCGTCGAATGCCTCCAGTGATAGATATCTTCATCTGAGGCAAAGTGGGTCAGCCTAATTTTTTTTTAGCCATGGCCGGCTTACATAGTTTTAGGTAGGATTAAGTTAGTTTTAGGAAAAAAATATATAAAAGCAAAAAAAAAATTAATAAAAAAAAAAAATGAAAAAAAAAAACACAATATATATATGTACATATATTTATATATCAAGTATATATGTATTATGTATATATATATATATATATATATATATATGTATGTGTGTGTGTACGTATTAGATGTAAGTAGGTTTAAGTAGATTAAGATTTAGTTTTAGGTAGTCTGTAGGCTTTTAGTTTTAAGTTTTTTATAAAAAATTAAAAAATGTCCATTCACTAAGTTTTTTACTCATAATTTATTTTCTTAGTACTAGTATTAAGTAATGTTAAAATAAAAATATAATGTAAGATTCGTCGAAAGACATAGTTTAACTTAGTGTGCCTGCATGGGGCCAGTAAGTTAGAATAAGATTATTGTAAGTAATTTAAGCTAATTTTTAAGCGTTTTTTGTTTAGCATATAAGAGTAACTTAAGTTAAAAAATAAAAATGCATAAAAACTGAACTGAACTGCTTGCTTAACGTCAAGGAATGCGCTTGAACAGACTAACTTAGACTCGATTGCTCGTTCAATTACATCGGTTATTCGATACACTTGGTCAACTGTAGAGTGTTGGTTTCTAAAGCCAAATTGATGATGAGGCAAGAGGGAATTTGTGTCGGTAATTGGTTTAAGACGATTAAGAAGGATTCGCTCGAAGATCTTCGATGTAATCGGGAGAAGCGATATTGGTCTATATGACTTGACTTCAGTTAGCGGTTTACCGAGTTTCGGAACCATAATAACTTCGGCTACTTTCCACTGGTGCGGTACATACTCTAATCTAATGCTGGCATTTATAAGATAGAGCAGCTTTAGCAAACCTTTTTTCGGCAACGCTTTAAGTATCTCTCCCGTTATTAAGTCATATCCCGGGGCTTTATTGAGCTTAAGCGTGTCTATAACTTGTCTAAGTTCCCTAAGTGTAGCCTTTTCTACTGGAAAGTTTGTCGTCACGTCTACCGTACTGACATTCTCTGGAAGCACTTCCTCGTCGAATAGTTTAAACGTTTCTGCAAGATGGTCGGCGAAAACATTAGCTTTTTCCTTATCTTCTTTCGCCCAGTCATCCTGGTTTCTTCTTATTGGCGCTTTTAACGGCTCTCCATATGGAGTAGTTGGTATCCTTTGTCGCTGTGAGTCTTTCAAGTTAGTTATTAATACCTTGGTTATTGAAGTCCTTGTGGTGCCCGGGTTTCATGCCACTTTTTCCGCGCTCTTCGTTTCTTCTTTATCATTCCTTTGATTTCCGGTGGGTATCTTATGCCGACTTTGGGAACTTTGTTCGATTCGCGGGGAGTGTTATTCTAGTCCGCTTGCTGTATGACTTCAACAAAACGTTCAACTTCTTTTTCAAGTTGATACGGCATTCTAAGTGCTACTTTCAACTTAGTACTGTCTACAACGTCTATTCGGAAATCTTCCCAGTGAGTTTTGCTGTTAGTTAATCTGGGTGGTCTTTGTTTCTTAACCAAGGATTCGCACAGTGAGAGGATAACTCAAGAATGATCGGAGGAAAGATCGAAGCTTTCTTCAACTTTGACGTAATTAGCGTAGATAAAGAAGTCTCATAGATCGGGTGTTTTGGCGACATCCGAGGGCCAGTATGCCGGCTTGCCTGTTGAGTAAAAATAGCAACCACATTCCATACCAGCTCTGTAAAGAGTTTTGACTTTTTGAGAGATACATGTTGAGCCCCAAAAGGTGTGCTTCGCGTTAAAGTCGCCACCAATAATGAAGATTGGTCCAAGAGAGTTGAATAGGTCAATAAATTCGTGTTTTCTATTTTGCAGCGCGATTGGCAATAGATTGAGAATATACTAAAACAGTAATTTTTATTTTTAGCGCGCACCACGGTCATTTAAAATTTGACAAGTTCAATTATTGCTTCCAGAGTATGTTCAATGCAGTCTTTTATGAATAGGGATGACCCGCCTCTTGCGTTTCCCGATGGATGATGAGCGTGATAGTCGCGGTAACCTTCTAGTTCCACGCGCGAATCCTTCGCCAGGTGAGTTTCAGAAATTAAACATAAGTCAATTACTTTTTCCTGAACGAAAATATTTAGTTCATCAAGCCTTTTCTGTAGCCCGTTGGCATTCCACGCAAATATATTGAGCTCCTTTGCCATAATTAGTTGAAGAAATTGGCTTCGAGCTTAAGAAGCCGTTCGACTATTATCTTATTTATTTTAGTCTGTTCTTCTAGTCTCTCGAGAATTACTGAGAACACATTTGAGGCAGGATCCGGTGATGTACAGTTAGTCATATTTACTCGCGCCGCTTTTTGCGCGTAAGTTTTTTCACTTTCCACTTGCGCATTGTTATTTTTGACGTTGTTGTTATTGGTGATTTTAGCGTTTGCCACCATTACCTTCTTTAAAGGCTTTGGAGTAGGACCGCTGTTATTATTTCTCATTCTAGCTGTCCCTGCGTTTTTCAAAGGCGTCACTTTTGATTGATCTCGTAGCTTTTGCAACTCCTTCTCGACTTCGCAGCCTCGATAGTTAACTGGATGTTTTTCCTTGCAGTTAATGCATATCGCTGGGGACTCTTTCGCGGCATAGCACTCTCGAGTCAGATGTTTGCCAGCGCATTTTACACAGCGAGGTTCCTTCTGGCAGTAGGCCTGAGTATGGCTGAATCCCTGCCAACGTATACATTGGTCAGTCACCGACTGATATCCGAGCCGATAACATCGTTGTTTTATTTCGCTTTATCTCTCCGCTAACCCTAGGTCTCTTCTCTTCTCTTTCCCTTTTCCATTATCTTTTCGCCGGTAACTGTGTAAATTAAAACAAACAAGCAGTGAAAACCAATGTGAACATGGCCTCTGGGCCACAAGTGCGCTCGGGCAACCGATTTGAGGTATTTAATCTTAAATCTGACTCTCAAAAAAAAAAGAAGAAAAAGATCTCCTACTCTGCCATTGAAAATAAATTTGAGCTTCCTTCACAACTTAATTCGTCAAATCCTAAATATATAATTATATCCCCCACAGACCCACAAAAGCCCCTATCCTCCATCAGTGTGTTTCTTTTAAAGAAGGCCATTGATGGCATCAGTACGAGCTACGAATCAATTACACAACTTCGCGACGGTAATTTATTAATACTTGTCAAATCCACACGCATAGCGAATCTATTTCTAACTAAAACTTCTCTGGCTAATCTTTGTCCAATAACTGTTACTCTACACAACCAGCTAAACTCATCGAAGGGCACTGTGTATGCATCCTGCTTAATAAATGTTCCAGAAAGTGAAATAATTGAGGAAATGAAAGATCAAGGTGTCACTAATGTCTTTAAATTTTCGAAAACCGTGAACCATGTACAAAGATTCACCGGATTGACACTCTTCACTTTTGACCTTTTCCGTCCTCCCACTTCTGTTAACGTGGGTTGGTATAACTTTAAAGTGGCAGAATATTACCCGAACCCTATGCGTTGCAAAAATTGCCAGAAACTTGGCCATACCAAAAAAAGATGTACAAGTGATCAAACGTGTGACAACTGCAACCTTCCTCCCCATTCCCCCGAGAAGTGCGTTCGTACTTCATGCGCTAACTGTTCAGAAGATCACCCCTCCTCCTCTAAACAATGCAAACGCTATATTCAAGCAAAAGAAACGCTAAAAATTAAAACTATGAAAAAATGCAGTATGGCTGAAGCGAAGAAAATATACAGTGAACAATGCCCAATACCTATCCTCCCATCATCTTCTTCCTCTTATTCATCAATTGCCCGACAAGCAATTGAGCCAACTTCGCTTAATATTTCAAATAAAAATCCTCCTCCCTTCCCTCCCGTTGTCAACAAAAATAAATTGCTTTGTAAAACAAATCCTAGTGAAACCAATTCCAACATAGCATCAAGTCAATCCAATGACCCCCTTACTATTCCCTGCCGTACTATACCTAACATCACAATACCTACCTCAATTCAGCAATCCAACTCAAACACATGTCACTCAATTGTAAAGAATATCCCCTCTCATACAATCCCTCCTTCACAACTACACTTTACTGCAAATCACTCAAACTCAATAACTCAAACTTCTTCTTTCAACTTAGCCTCCTACAAAAACAACACTCAGAATCAAAAAACCAAAACTACGAGTAGTATAGTCAATTCATCTATTCGTCACACTCCTTTACCAACTAATGACCTAAATGATAATAGCTCCGACAATGACTATGATGGAGACATCTAGTCACAATATTGGAATTCCTAATTACGACTCTGTCATTTCGAGGTCGACACGTCCAGATTCCATAGAGAATTTGGGGGACTCAGCATTGGAACGACAGAGTCAACCAACCCATCCGACAAACTTAGCATCTACAGGTTTTTCGCCGTATAGTCCTACATATACCGCACAAAAATCCTCTCCATCTCAAAAATCAATCGTTAAGATTCTTCAATGGAATCTTAATGGATATTTAAACAACTATCCTGAACTGTTACTATTGATAAATGAACATAAGCCGGCAGTCGTCTGCCTCCAAGAAACCCATGTTCATAACAACTCACAAGTAACAGCCCCAAAAGAATATGAACCATACTTCCATAATTTAAACACAATAACAACTGCAAAACAAGGTACAGGAATCCTGGTCCACAAATCATTTCCACATAATATTATCCGAATTACTTCTAATATCTCCGTTATTGCAATAGAAATCCAATTAAAGCCTAAGTTTACAGTTTTGTCACTATACATCCACCCAACCCAACCCTTTTCTTCTTCTGATTTGGAAAACATAATAAAGTCAGTGAGTCAACCAGTAATTATTACAGGGGATTTCAACTCATGGAGCCCTCTCTGGGGTTCCCCTACAGTAAATGCTAGAGGTAAAGAAATAGAATCTTTCTTAGCCAACTCCGACCTTTGCATTTTAAACGACGGTAGTCCGACTCACTTATCCACGCATAACAGTTTAACCCATATAGATCTTACGCTTGTTTCTCCACAATTACTCCCATCCACAACTTGGAACATAGATGAATTTTTACACGGGAGTGATCACTTCCCTATAATCAATTGCATCTACCTCGGCAGTCAAATCACCCAATCAAGACCTACTCCAAAGTTCTATACTGATCTGGCTAATTGGGATCGATTTCAATTTAATATGGTCGAATATTTCAATAGCCATCCTCAATCCTCTAATATTAACCAAGAAGCCGCTAAAATAATCAAAGGCATCCGGTATGCGGCAAATATAGCCATTCCACAAGCAAAACATACTCCATTAAAATTAATAGTTCCTTGGTGGAACGCCGAAATTGCCGAACTGAGAAATAAAAAGCAGCTCTTATTCAGAACTTTTAAAAAATACCCAAATGACACAAATCTCATTAAATACCGAAAGGCAAATGCACAATTTCGTAGGAAAGCCAAAGAGTCCAAAAAAAACAGCTTCCAAACTTTTACATCTAATCTGAACCCTGACACATCATGCAAAAAAATCTGGTCTGGTATCAGGACATTGACAGGTAATTACTCTCCTCTTTCGATTAAAACAATTAATACAGGTTCCGAAATTCTAACTGAACCTCTTAAAATTGCTGAACATTTCGCCGAAAATTGGTCAGCCTATTCAAATGACTCCAACTTTTCTACCCAATTTTGTGACTCCAAATACTTATCATTAGATAGCAATGACATTCTCTTCGAACCATCTAAATCGGCAGAACTCATCGAATTGCCAATCAACTTTGTTGAATTTGAAAACTGTCTAAGCTCCGTGAAAGGCAAAACCCCTGGCTATGATAGAATTTCCTATCCCATGATTATAAATGCACCTCTTAAAATTAAGAAACGTATATTAACCTTATTTAATTCGATTTTCGACCAAGGAACAATACCCCAAACATGGAAAACTGCCACCATAGTCCCAATCCCTAAAACAAATAAAAACTTAACTAATTCTAGCAACTACAGACCTATCTCACTACTTCCCTGTATCAGCAAGCTCTTGGCGAAAATTATTTCAAAAAGACTGCTTTGGTACATTGAAAGCCAGAAATTTATTAACTTTAATCAAGTTGCTTTCAAACACGGTCGTAGCACTTTAGACTCCCTCCTACACATTGATGAGTTCATCTCATCAGCTCTATCTTGCAAAAATCATGTATCTATAGTCTCTATAGATTTTGAGAAAGCTTTTGAACGGATTGGCATTCACGTGATATTAAACAAACTAATTAAATGGAACATCGGTCCAAAAATATACGGTTTTATAAAATCATTTCTTTCTAACAGAAAATTCAGATCGAAAGTTAATAACACATTCTCAAACATCCATAGTTTAAAAAACGGCATTCCTCAAGGATCACCACTCTCGGTGGTCCTCTTCATCATCGCCTATGACGATTTAAGCGAAATTATCACTAAATTCAAAAATATCGATCACTCGTTATATGCGGATGATCTTTATTTAATGACTAAATGCAATGACTTAAACCGAACCCGGATCATTTTCAATGAAATATTAAACCAAATTTATAGTTGGAGTACTCAATCAGGAGCCTTATTATCTACAAACAAAAACAAGCATCTGCATATTTGCAGGAAAATAAAATGTCCTAGTCTCAGTATAAATCTCAATAACATAAATGTAGAAAATGTAATCAATTTAAACATTCTAGGGATATTATTCGATAATAAGTTTTCTTTTAAGAATCATTGCTTAGAGTTAAAAAAAAAAGTAGTCTCCAGATTAAACATTATAAGATACTTGTCATCTAAATATAGTTATGCTCATTCAAACACTCTTATTAACATTACTAAGCTAATTTTATTATCAAAAATTGAATATGGATTGGTGATATTTGGAAAGTGCGCAAAATCAAACCTTAAACTTCTCCACCCTTCGTACAACGCAGCTGTAAGAGCATCCTTGAGAGCTTTTAAAACAACGCCAATTTTAAATCTAATGGCCGAAGGAGGTTTTCCTACTATCGAAGAACGGAAAGAAATTTTAACATCCCTACTTATTCCTAAGATCTGTGCATCATTCGGTTCTCCTATCCATAAGGACGCTGCCAAAATTCTGACTAGGAAAAAAACTCCTAAACGACCATCAACTTTGTACAACGCACTATCTTTTGCCAACCATTTAGGACTTAGCCCAAATGTTAAGAGTCTAGCCATTGAAAAACACCCTCCTTGGCTCCTTCCACCTGATTCAATCAACTTAAGCCTATCCAAGAACCCAAAAGACGTAACTCCCAATGAAGTTTATGCCCAACTTTTCAACGAGCTGTTAAACACCTTCCCCATAGACCGTTGGAATATCCTATACACTGATGGTTCCAAATACAAGGATGGTTCAGGGATGGCTATTGTCAACAACAATGGGGTACTTTTGTGCGCCGAAAAAATTTCGACTATTTTTTCCATCTTTTCAATCGAATCTTTGGCCATTCGCAAAGCAACACAACTTGCACTTAAATCAAAGAAAAAAACACTTATTTTCACGGACAGTCTCTCAGTTCTCAAAGCTCTAAGCAACACGAAACAGCGTTCTCCTATTATTAATGACATTCGGGACAACATAATTTCCCTTGGAGACAAAATAAAACTTGCATGGGTTCCAGCTCATATTGGAATTAAAGGCAATGAATTAGCAGATTCTGAAGCAAAATCTATCTCTACCAACCCGCATGCAATGCTAAAAGAATATCGCCCTAGTTCAACTGATTTGACAAAACTCATAAAAACACACTATAAATATAAGAAAGAAAAAGCATGGAATGACTACACCCACTACTACACTTCAATCAATCCGAAGGGAATTCAAGCAACTTATCCTACTACAACCAACACTAAGATGAACAGGTGCTTTTTAAGGCTTCGTCTTGGACACACCTATTTAACACATAGCCATTTAATTAACAAAGAATCTCCTCCGATTTGCCACCTTTGCCAAACAAATGAAACACTTTCAATCAAACACATCACTTCCGACTGCAGCAAAATCAACCATCTTAGTTTATCATTATTTAATAATAAGCTTTTAAACTTACTCTGTGTTCCTTCTGAAATTAATATTAGAAATGTTTATAAAATTTTGTCAATACTGGGACTAGAAGATAAAATTTAACCAAACTCGCTCTACCGAAAAGTAGGTGATAAAATGGTGGGGGAATGCTAGGGATTGTGCATTGACAACCATTCCCCATTCTCCTTCCATATATGTATTGTAAATACTTGTTCCTTTTTATTTATTACAACACTTATAACTATTTATCTTCGATATATACTTTACTAATTTTTTAACATTAATTATTTAAGCAAGACTTAAATTACCAAAACCATTTATGTACTTAACTTTAATTTATAGGTATACTATCTGTATAATACATATCTATCTTTGTAAAATCTCAGCAGAAAGCCTAAGATGCTAAAGCTGAAATTAAATATGTTACTCTTTGTATTTATGCAAGATTAATAAATAATAATAATAATAATAATAATATACATTGGGGAATCAACCTAGAGTTTTTCCGCGGAGGTTCAATTTTGACAACAAGTCGCAAAATTGAATTTATGGCATAAATTCTTTCTAGGCTTTCGGTTTTGTCGAAAGTTAGCCTAAAGAGGGGAAAACCGCGTCTTGGGGTCGCCCTCTCGCTTTCAACATTGCGCTGTTTTTGCGCAAGTATATTAACTGCGTCGATTATCTTAAAGCCCTTATTTTTAAGGTCATTTACGATGTTTTCTTTAAGGCAAGAGGGATGCAATCCTCTAGCTACAACGCGTATGGGTTTTTCCGTTTTATTTTCGTACGTATGCCATTGAAACTTCTCGGCATTTAATTTTTGCGAAAGCGAACGGTAGTTGTCTGGATTAAGGACATTGATAGTCCATGTATCATTATTACGAGATCTTACTTTATAATCGGTTGAGCACAGTGATTTCAGGATTATGTGCAACTTGTTGTAGTCCAAGATTCCAAAAATGTTTATTGGCGGCGGCGGTCTTTGTTTGGGTTGCTTTGTGGCCTTATCGACCTCAGCAGTGTTAAAGCTGGCTTGCTTCTTAGTTTATTCGATATCAGACGAGGAAGTGTCTTTGCGCTTCTTACTTCGCTTTTTTTTAAGTATCCAGTCCGTTTCGCGGACTAGCTCTTCTTCGTACGTGTGAAAACTCGAGTTTTCGGGGCGGTCAAGTAGCGAAATAGACTCAGATTTAGATTGCGGCTTAATGGCATCTAGTTGCTTTTTTAGTTCGGCACAGAGCAATTCCATATTTTGGAGTCTGGCGCGGAGATCAGAATTTTCGCGTTCGAGATTTTGTAGCTTATTCGGTGTAATGCTATTGCCCTGAGCTACCGACTGTGCTTGGTCTTTGCTTTCGCATGATATTCCTAGCGATCCGCGTGCTGGAGATCTCGTGACCCTTGAGCATTTTTTAAAGGGATCCTGGTTTATATACATATGTATTATTTTGAAGATTATTTGAACTGATTTTAGCTCCCACGAGTAGCGGAGAAAGGGTAGTCCGTCTGTCCAGAGATCCGCATTAGACAGATAAGGCTGGCTGATCCGGAGGTCGCCAGTATCCGGATGCTCCGTTAGAGATTAAGCTATTTTTATACTGGGCCCCCAACCTGGTCGATTCTGGCACGTGTCCTTTAACACCTTAATCCCCCGGCACAGTGGATTTTAGTCGCCTCTTACGACAGGCATGCCTTACCTTGGGTATATTCTAACCCCTAACCCGAAAGGGCATTAGGGTTTTTCCTAATATGAGCTGTAATATTTTGGATTTGTTCTAGTATTACTTTCTTCTGTAAGTTTGTGTTCTTGGTCAAGAAGCTGGTCTAATCTGTTGTTTATGTAGGATTCGTCTTCATGGTCCATTGTTCCTGCAATGAGTGTGATTCCTGTTCCTGGTATATTCGTTAATGCTCTTTTTGATTTAGAGTGCGATCTAAGGTTTTCTTCTAAAAATATTAAATTTCAGTTAACTGTATGGTACATTGGTTCTATTAGTTCTGATTTGTTTTCAAAGGCGAAACAGTTAGTTCTTATCTGGTTTTTGTGTCAGTTAGTTATGTTAATAATGTGTTGAACTTTTGTATAACTTTTGATAATTTTCATTGTGTCTAGCTGAAGCGTCATATATTATTAGGTCTGTTCGTGTACTGTCCAAAACTACGAAAATCTACGAAAAACAGTCCAAAATCCGTTCGCGTACTCATATTTTTCGTAGTTCTTTGCAAAAGAGAGCGTAATGAGAGAGCAATTCATTTTGCCTCTTTTGTTCATTTCAGTCCAAGAAATTTGTTCGGGCAAATTTGTGAAACTGCTTTTTTTTATTTGAAACTGTCATTGGGTTTATTTTTATTTCGAAACTAGCTGATGTACCCGCTTTGCTGAGTAGGCACTTTTTATTATGTTTGTGATAATGAATAGACATCTTATTAGAATAAAAATCTTAATATTTATTATTTTCGAAGCTTAAACGTAATGTGTATATACACATATATCCATTGAATTCAAATCCTTGATGTCTAATATTTTGATCATAAAGTTCATACCTGCAGGTAGAAATTAGTAAATTTCTGAAGTATTTGTATACCTACATAGTACGTACTTACATAGATGGTATTTTTGCAGCTTCTTTGTAAATAACATTTGCTGTACCATTTGGTGACAATATATGCAAATTTTCCTGCTTATTTACTTGTGAGCAGGCCACGTGAAGTTGTCCATGCGAAAAGCATTAATTACTCAGATAAATGCTCGTGAATTTAACAGTTTGTCCTTGAGCCTTATTGATGGTCATAGCAATGCATAGTTTCATTGGAAATTGTATGTAGTCTTTTAAAAAGAAATTCGTAGTCCGAAGGTATCACCAGTATTCTTGGAATAAATACATCTTCACCTGTGCCTAGTTCTGTTATAATAGTACCTAAAATTACACTAGGTCTCATATCTTTAACCAGCAATCTTGTTCCATTACTCAGCTTTGGGGGACATAAATTTCTTAACAAAAGTATTGGCACTGCAACTTTTAAGAAAATTAAATGCCCTAGTAGTCCTGCTGGATTTGTAGAATTTAAAATTCTGTTGGAAGGTGTACAGAGTCATCAGTATTTATAACGGTGTCAATGAATCTATAAATTCGTACCTCACCATTAATCTTGCTTAAAATTAATTCATTAACTTTGGGCGCAGAATCATTTTTTGGTTCAACAATACTATTTCGCTGAACCAAGAAAGAGTTTTGAAGTTTATATGTTGAACAGAAGGATATATGAATTCCGCTAATTCATTGATGTTGCTAACTTGGTTTCCGACGGAAAGAGTAATTTTACCATTTTCTTCTGGTACTTCTCCATTTCCGATTTGCAGAAGCATATTTAAAAATGTTTCAGCATCGGCGTCGTTTTGCAAATGAACTCGTATATTCTTTGAAAGATTCATTTTTTCAACAAATTGCCATATTGCAGATTTCTTCAAGCAGACGTTAACTTCGTCAGCTCGAGTACCTCGAGTTACAACTGGCAATGTTTGACGAAAGTCACATGCTAGTAATATCGTTACACCCCCAAATGGCGCATTGGTTGATCTTAAGTCCCTTAAAGTTCTGTCAACAGCTTCTAATGACTTTTTGTGCGACATAGTATACTCATCCCAAACAATAAGAGAGCATTTTTGTAACAATTTTGCAACTGCACTTTGCTTAGAAATATTACAAAACTGCATTTAATAATGTGCACATTACTGACTGGTAATTTAAAGACTGCGTGTGCTGTTCGCCCATTTCGTAGAAATGTCGCTGCAGTTCCACATGATGCTACCGCTATTGCAACCTTTCCAGTAGATCTAATTTTTGCTAAAATTAAATTTATCATGGAACATATTTTTTATTGCGATATCGTGCAATTCTTTGTCACTTTCAGGATCGGGTATTTCAGCATATATCGCGGAACCAATGCCATTGCCATGAATCTTTTCTGAAAGCCAGAGTACTAAATATAAGTGGGGATACATCTGTTCTGCCACTCAATGATATACATATAACAAAGACACTTTCCGAAAATATTCTCTTTGGTTATGAGGTTCATAAGCTTCTTAACTTTTCTATAAAATACCTTGGCAATGATAACATGCCGATCATGACTTTTATTACCCGGGAGTAAATTGGTTGTTATTTCCAGCCATTTGCTGTTACACGTCATAGTAATAAAAAGATCAGGACAAACAAAAGCTCTAACGTACGCCATTGCATCTTGAGTCCTTTCGTGCATACCGCCAAAAAGTTCCCGGAATATATTCAGAAAATTAAAAATACAAGTTTATTTATCTAAATCTATATTGATTCCAAGTAATCCCCATCGACTGCAACACACTTATGCCAGCGCTTGATCCAACCCTCGAAACATTTTTTGTATTCGGGTTTTGGTATGTCCCTCAGTGCTACCTGCGATTTTTCCATTACTTCCTCTCAGCTGCTGAAACGCCTTCCCGTAGTGGTTTTTTAACTCGATTGAACAGAAAGAAGTCACAGGGAGCCAAATCATGTGAATTCGGTGGCTGTTGAATGGTATTTGTTGCATTTTGTGCACTGTGCAACGGTGCGTTATCATGGTGCAAAATCCACGAGTTTTCTTCCCAAAATTCTAGTCTCTTACTTCACGCAAACGTCTCATAACGCCCAAATAATACTCTTTGTTTACTGTCTGCCCTTCCGGCAAAAACTTATGATGCACTACACCGTTGTAATCCATGAAAACCGTGAGCATTGCCTTCTTTTTTGACTGAAAAGACTGAAGGAATTGCTTAGTATGCTGCTTAGATATTAGAGCGGCTTAGGCGTCCGATTTCACCTTCCCACCTAAACAACACATTCCAACTCCAACTTTTAGAGCTTTGCATTGTTCACAAACTTTTATCATTGTCCCTAATATGTCGACTGGATCATCAATATATTTTATTTTATAGTTGTAATTCAAAGCAGATCGAACCTTTAAGGACCATAAAGCATACACTTCATCATAAATCAGTAGATCTTTTCTGCCCAACTTGTAGAGGCATAATGCCTCATTTTAAGCAGACGGGTTTCTCTTGCTTCAGTTGTCTCAGCAGTTAAGATCTTGGACACATTGCTTCTTACTTTAGATTTACCGCTAGTGTTTCTAAATCTCGAATATCCCATAAGCGATCCTTCACTTGAGACAGACGATGCTCCCGTTGCTGCTCAGATTTCTGTTGTAAGGATAAACGCCGTTTTTTCGCTTTTGAAGTAAATCGGGAAAATGTACTACCTCTTCGCTTAGGCATTTTGCACAGAACCCAGGGAAATACCCATTTATTGGAAAAAAAACTCATAAAATACACAGCACATACACAATGCTTGGATTCACGGTGAACACTTTCATTCTATTTAATAGCGTTTTTGTTTTGGTTGTCAGAAGGCTTTTTTGTTGTGTTCTCTGATTTTTATTTAAATACAAGACTAAGAACTTCGTCCGACTTTTATATTTTAAATAATATATTTGGAACTTTTTGGCATTGCCTTCTTTTTTGACTGAAAAGACTGAAGGAATTGCTTAGTATGCTGCTTAGATATTAGAGCGGCTTAGGCGTCCGATTTCACCTTCCCACCTAAACAACACATTCCAACTCCAACTTTTAGAGCTTTGCATTGTTCACAAACTTTTATCATTGTCCCTAATATGTCGACTGGATCATCAATATATTTTATTTTATAGTTGTAATTCAAAGCAGATCGAACCTTTAAGGACCATAAAGCATACACTTCATCAGAAATCAGTAGATCTTTTCTGCCCAACTTGTAGAGGCATAATGCCTCATTTTAAGCAGACGGGTTTCTCTTGCTTCAGTTGTCTCAGCAGTTAAGATCTTGGACACATTGCTTCTTACTTTAGATTTACCGCTAGTGTTTCTAAATCTCGAATATCCCATAAGCGATCCTTCACTTGAGACAGACGATGCTCCCGTTGCTGCTCAGATTTCTGTTGTAAGGATAAACGCCGTTTTTTCGCTTTTGAAGTAAATCGGGAAAATGTACTACCTCTTCGCTTAGGCATTTTGCACAGAACCCAGGGAAATACCCATTTATTGGAAAAAAAACTCATAAAATACACAGCACATACACAATGCTTGAATTCACGGTGAAAACTTTCATTCTATTTAATAGCGTTTTTGTTTTGGTTGTCAGAAGGCTTTTTTGTTGTGTTCTCTGATTTTTATTTAATTGCAAAACTAAGAACTTCTTCTGACTTTTATATTTTAAATATATTTGCTTGCGAATCAATTTGAACACTCAGAATAATAAATTGGCCAAACACATCCGATTGCACTAAAACAGAAATCTAGTTTGACACACAATACTATTTTGGTTGCTTCTACGGCTGCTTTTGCTATTTACAGAAAATAGGTACGAGTATGTACATATCTTTTCAGATAAGAACTATTTTATTTAAAAGGCACCAACTCCCTTTTGAATAAGTAACTCAACTGCTTTAACAATTTTTTATTAAAGAGGAAAAACTAATCAAGTACAAATCTGCCAAATGCGACCTCCTGACTTTTTGCAATAAACCGACAAATACGAGTACATATAGTATCATACACATCTACATACCTTGTGTTGAACCTAGGTATATTAAATAACACTTTTGCAATTGCACTCGCTCTATAACAACCCGGTTTTAAGCAACCCCTTCTTATTATCAAAGAAAAATCTAAACAAAAATTGTGATTTACCTGGTATTTTACCCTTTTATAAGCGCATTGATTTTTTTTTTTTGCTTTGCAATTTCACAAACGTACATGATTTGTGTGTATTAAATTGCAACGGTAATAGCTATACTGGAGTGGTTCGCCGACCGGCTGGCCGGCAAAACAATTGTGTACGATCAAGTCTATGAATACATTTGCAAAATGATACAGTAATGCATTCGTGCCGTTATTGTATCTCCTGCAACGATTGGACAGTTTGTGTTTTTCTTTCTGTGCTTACCTCAAAAAAGAGGTTTAATATTTTTTTTTATTAGCCTGAAAGGAATGAAAGGATTTCGTATCTGAAAAAGGTAAAATTGCATCTCGGTGTGGAACTATGTTAGATCACTTTCTCTTTATTAGACATGGCACCCAGAAAAAGAACAGAACTTTCAATTCTCGACAAAATCAATATCTTGGATTCACTTAAAGGCAAAAGGACTTCTAGAAAATATATTATCGAAAAATACGGATGCAATGCCTCAACTGTTACACGTATTTTGTAAAAAGAAAGCGCAATATGTAAGATTGTCGAAGGAAATAAAAACTTAAAGAGAAATAGAGTTCGTTCAGGACACAGTGAAGAACTGAATAAGGTTTATTGATCGATGGTTTAACGAAATGGGAAGCCGCAATGCTGTTAAAGTGGACCACTTATATATATTGTTAAAACCAACTATATTGTTAAAACCGTGGAGACGTGGTTCTTGTGTCCTTATACTCGTAAGTGGTATTCTTGTCACTGCAGTAGTACTAATTTTATTTTTTATAAAAACTTAATTTCTAATTTAAAATAAACCTTAGCCTACCTAACCTACATACACAATACACACACATAGACATTATACACAATTATATACATAAATTAGTATATATCTTTGTATATACCAATATATATATAATTGTATATATTTCTTAAATGCTAACCTTACATAGGTTTGTACGCTGGCCATCGCTATTTACAGAGAAAACAGATTGGTCAGCTCTGCCTCATTAGTGAGGCTGGTCCGTAATTAACGGAAACGACGACGAAACATCTTCTCCATCATTCAACCACCAGAAATGCTGGTGCTGCCGAACGACATCTCTCTTATCGCGATTCCCCACCGCCCTACTGAACCTTAGACGATCCACACTGCCATGTGCGACGTCTCTGTTGTAGTTGAGTCGCCTGTCCCCAGCTGTCCGAGCGACATGGAAGATTAACGGGACCGCTGATATGTCCTGGATCAACCCTTTCTGATCTAGGTAGAGGAATGTTTCCGGTGGAACGAAGCTGTCAGAGCGCACACTCTCGTGGTAAAGGTAATTGGGGTAGTAAGCCCCAGATATCAGATTATTCGTCGAGGTCATTGCTCTTGCAATATGCCTTCGAGTCAGCTTAATTACGAAGTTGTCCACTCGTATTAGGTTCGCCCTGTTGTAAAGGACCTCATTAAGATACAAGTTTTTGTACTCCGACTCTGGTGTTCTGTACAAGCGAACGCAAGCCCTCTCAAACACCCGAATCTTTGCCATTAAGCTTTCTTGTACATTGAACTACACGGGACACCCAAATACCAGCATGGGCCTGATAAGGGCCATGTAGCAGATTACCTTTGCCCTCGCATCGAGTTGGCTGCTCGAAAACAGCCTCTTTGTAAGCGCTTTTAGCTCTGGCCAGAGCAGCATCTACATTTTTGGCAAAATACAGAAACTGATCCAGCCAGATTCCAAGGTATCTGACTACATTTCGTGTTGTCCAATGATAGAGAACTTTCGCCAATTTTTTCTGGTATCCCTAGAGGCTCCAGACAACGGCGTCCTAAAGAGAATGGTTTCCGACTTCTGAAAGTTGATTTTCAACTTCCAGTCATCGCAAAATCGTCTTATCATATCGAAGTCACTCTGCAAGAGAGTATTAACAACCTCGATTTTTGGACCTGTTCTGCACTCTACCAAATCGTCTGCGTACTAAATAGTATGGGGAAGTGAACCTATCAAGTCGCTTGTATAAATGTTAAATAGAATCGGTGAATTGACCGCGCCTTGCTGAAGACCATTTTTAATTTGAAATATTCCAACAGAAGTCACATCACCATTTTTCACGATGAACTGTCTGTTGGTTAGCATATTATAAAGAATGTACAAGAGCGGTTTACTGATCCCCAGCCTTGTCAGCTTATAGAAAAGACCCTCTAACAATACGGTGTCGAAGGCCTTCTCCAAGTCAACAAGGCAGGCACCAGTGCATTGTTTTTTGCCTTTATTCCATTGGACTTCTACCGTGAGCATCGAACTTGTCGAGTTGTAGAGGCTGAGTAGGGTCAATGAATCTCGAGAAGAAATTCTCCAGACGAGTCCTGAAACCAAAGGATGCTCCCCCCCCCCTTCCCCAACTCCCAAAGCACTCCATCATTCCCCTGGGCTGGATCAGGGTGTTACACGACCCGTGCCGAAGATCAACCTGGCTGAGGGCCCAGTATCTCCAAAAATAGCTCAGTCGCAAACGGAGTATCCGGATACCTGGCGACCTCCGGATTAGCTAGCCTTATCTGTATATGGCGGATCTCTGTACAGATGGACATCCCTTTCTCCGCTACTCGTGGGACTATTATGGACAACAACCTGACAACAAAAACCGAGGCCGGTACTCCTCAATTACCGGGCGGTGGAACGGTGACTACACCGACTACCGACAAGGCTCCTACATTGCCGAGAGGAGGCAAAACTGTGGCAGGCCATGGTGCGCCATCCTCTAAAGGCAAAAGGAACAAGCCAAATAAAAAGAATTCAGGAAGTGTTAAGACTGTGGCAGGCCATGGTCCTATCACCTCCTCCACCCCTAGCAGCAGCAAGTTTGTGGCAGGCCACGGACTTGTCGCGGCTACCAAAACTCCTTCAGGGAGTGTTAAGACTGTGGCAAGCCACGGTCCTATCACTTCCTCCGCCCCTAGCAGCAGCAAGTTTGTGGCAGGCCACGGACTTGTCGCTGCTACCAAAACTCCTTCGGGGAATGTTAAGACTGTGGCAAGCCATGGTCCTATCACTTCCCCCGCCCCCAGCAGCAGCAAGTTTGTGGCAGGCCACGGACTTGTTGCTGCTACCAAAACTCCTCCCTCCAAAGAGGAATCTGGAGCTCAGCCGCATCGGCAAGCTCCATCTAAGGCGCTATACATAAGACGCCGAAATGCCTCACGCATTATCAAAACCTTCGGATCCATTCCGGAGGTGGAGAGAAATGCGGAAATAAAGAGCAAGGTTGAGTGGGCTAAAAACATCCTAAAAGACGGATTTCCCACTGCTTCCATTGCTCACAAAATGTCAAAAGACTCCTCTAAGCGTCAGAGATCGTTGGAGGAAACCGTATCGGTTTCCAAGAGGCCCAAAATTCACAGTTCCACAACCCCTGGGCCATCCAACAGCAGATCTCTGAAGTCTTATAACGAAGTCCTAAAGGACGCATTGGTGATCGCGGTGATCGATAGAAGCGATACCGACGGTTCCATTACACCTGAACGGTGGCAATTGGTCAAGTTGAAGCTCTCCAGCAACTTCTTGGCCATCATGCGGGAGAACCCAGGACCACCTCCTATCACAAGCGACGCTGGCTGGCACCAAGGCCATGTCAAGCTCATCGCTTGCTCCGACCAGAGATCTCTCGATCTCTTCACCAAGGCCATCGATGGTTTAGGAGAGGTTTGGCCAGGTGCAAAACTCGAGGTCGTATCTAAGGAAGACATTCCTAGTAGACCTCGAACTCGTACCTGGATTCCAGCCGAACCCTCCTCTCCAGAAAATATCCTGGAAATCATCCGGCTCAGCAACCCGACTCTTCCGACTCATGACTGGAAAGTCGCGAAACTGGAGGAACTAAGGGGTTCTTATAGATGCGCGTTAATTGTGATCAATAAGGAATCCCTTAATCCTCTGGCGCAGACGAAAGGCATGATTCGGTTTGGATTCGAGTCCATTCATTTAAGGGTGTACAAAAAGGATGAGTTGGATGCTGATAAGCAACCTCCTCCTCCTTTAACACCTGACATCACAACCGTGGATCTTGGAGCATCGATATCCTTTCCAGAATTGGATAGCGATGACTCCAATCTGTCCAAGGTGACTACAAAGCCGTCGGTCTCCTCTTCTGACACATTGTCGGAATGGAAACCGATGACGAAGCAAATTAGAGGTTCTACACGATCAGAGATAGAAGATGAGCTCTTGGGCACATCTTCAGAATCGGAGGACCTCAACAACACCGTGGTGGAGGCGACTCTGGAAGACTGTAGCAATGATACGGTTTCTCCAGATTAATCTCCACCACTCAAAAAAGGCTTCGGGCCGCACTCATTCTGCGTCTTTTCCAAAAGCGCAGAAGACATAATTCTAATCCAGGAACCATGGATTGCAGAAGGCGTGGTTCGTGGACTTAAGACACCCTCATACGTTCCGCTCTATACAAGAGACAAAGGTAAGATTAGAACTTGTATATTAGTGAAACGTAGCCTTAATGTATTTCTACTTCCCAACCTCAGTGACCCCGACCTAACCGTTGCCAGGATTAGAGACTGCCAAAGGCTCTTACTGGCTGGCATCGGCTTACCTTGGCCACGACCAAGTGGGCCCTCTCCCTGGTGATAACCTAGAAAGGGTGGTACTGGAAGCGGGAAGGCAAAAAACTGGCCTCATAATCGGATGCGACTCTAACGCACATCATACGGTATGGGGCAGTACCGACATCAATGATAGAGGTGAGTCACTTTTAGACTATATTTTAGGTACTAACCTCTTAATTTGCAATATTCGCAATGAGCCCACTTTCATAACAAAACACCGACAAGAAGTATTAGATATTACTCTTGTCTCCGACAGCATCACCCAAAGGCTAACAAACTGGATGGTATCGTCTGAACACTCCTTTTCAGACCATAGATACATCCAATTCAGTCTGAGTGATGCTCCCCCCAGCCAACCAGCTTTCCGGAACTACCGGAAAAACTGATTGGACAAAATATAGAGGAATACTGTCGGAAACGATATCCTCTAAACTATCAAGTCCCCGCGTGACACCAATGAGCTCGACATGAAAGTCAGGGAATTTACTCTGACTCTCAATAAGGCTATGGCCGCTTCCTGCCCTCTTATTCAACCAAGAGGCAAGAAAAAGCCACATTGGTGGTCATCGGCACTAGGACTGCTCAGAAACACCTGCAGAAAACTTTTCAACGCAGCAAAAAGCACAAGAAAAGTGACCGACTGGGACTCATATAAAGAATCCCTCAAATTATACAAAAAAGAACTGAGGAAGGCAAAGCGACAATCCTGGAGGTCATTCTGCGACAAAATCACAGAAACCTCTGAGGCTTCGCGGCTAAGAAAAATCCTCTCCACAAATCCTATGATGCCCAGCTGTTTGAAAAAAACCGATGGCTCTTGGACAACCTCAAGTGATGAATCACTCAATCTGCTTCTGGACACCCACTTTCCAGGTAGCTCCCATCTCGCGGCCAGTAGCAGCCCAAACAAGCCTACTGCAACCGTGACCAAAATTCATAGTCTGATTACGAGAGACAAACTGCTCTGGGCGCTGCATAGCTTCAAACCATACAAGTCTGCTGGTCCGGACGGTATTATACCTGCCGAGCTACATAAATCCTCAGATATTATTCTACCAGTGTTGGAAAATATTATGAGGAGCTATGTAGAACTTATCCACATTCCACTGTTATGGAGAGAAGTCAATATAGTATTTCATTCCCAAAGCTGGAAAATGTTCTCATGTGGTCCCAAAGGACCTCAGACCTATAAGTCTATCATCATTCCTTCTGAAAACTTTAGAACGACTGATTGATATCCATATTCGATCTAAAGTTGATCCAAGACTTCTGTCTGCGGCTCAACATGCCTACTGTAAAGGGAAGTCGGTGGAAACGGCTTTGCACTCTCTGACTAGCCACATCGAACGATCCCTACAATTATAAGGAGTACACAATGGTTACTTTCCTAGACATAGAGGGCGCCTTTAACAACGTCAACACATCCGCAATCACGACTGCGCTGTCAACTCTGCAGGTAGACGGCTCACTTGGGAGCTGATTGATCTAATGCTAACAAGCAGGATAATAAACTCCAAACTGGGTGAGACTTCTGCTAAAAGATATGTCAGTAGGGGTACGCCGCAAGGCGGTGTCCTCTCCCCCCTTCTTTGGAACTTAGTGGTTAACGAACTACTGATATACCTGGAAGCGGGGGGTAGCAGAGTGATTGCCTATGCGGATGACGTTGCCATAGCCGTCTCAGGAAAACATTTAAATACCATTAAGAAACTCCTCCAAGTAAATCTTAACAGATTAACCTGCTGGGCAGATCGCTGTGGATTGGGAATAAACCCCCATAAAACTGATCTTGTCCTCTTTTCTAGGAATATAAAATTCCAATCATAGACCCTCCTTCAATAAACGGTACTAGTTTAGCTTTCTCCGATACAGCAAAATATCTGGGTCTGATTTTTGACAGGAAACTAAACTGGAAACCTAACATTCAAGAAAGAGTCAATAAAGCTACAATAGCTTTATTCTCTTGCAAGAAAGCCATTGGGAAGCAAATGGGGCCTTCAACCTGCATAACCCACTGGCTATACATCTCGGTCATAAGACCGATACTCACTTACGGGGTGGTTGTCTGGTGGACGGCCTTGGAAAATGCAGTCAACTGCACTAAACTAAGCAGAGTCCAAAGAACAGCATGTCTATGCACAAGCGGAGCCTTGCTGTCTAACCCCTCTGCGGCATTAGATATTCTGCTTCACTTGACACCCCTCGACATTTTTAGCAAGCAAGTAGCTGCGACTGCAGCTATTCGCCTTAAAGCGACTAAACAGTGGACAAATAATTCATTTGGCCACGCCAACATTCTTAATACATTAGGAATCCTCACAGAGAACACCGATTACACCATACCTGAACTTTGGTTTGACAAAAACTTCCATGTAAGCTT